>BLSH010333296.1:346406-382792 GCA_018402905.1 Glandirana rugosa | reverse complement strand
TTTCCGGAAGCAACATTACAACGTCACTTCTGATTTACTCGGCAGCTAAAGGCGTCGGTTTAAAAAAAATGACAGTATTCAGAATCGCTGTTTTTGGCAATCTGAATACTATGAAGTGTAAAGGAGGGATGGGGGGTTCTTTTAGACCACCCATCCCTCCATAAAGAATACCTGTCACCATATATTACTATCACAAGGGATGTTTACATTCCTTGTGATTGCAATAAAAGTGATCAGATTTTTTTTTAAAGGAACAGTGTTAAAAGAAAAAAAAAAAAAAATAAAAAAAAAAATGTAAAAGCACCACCGTCTCCGCAAGCTCACGCCCGCGAAAACGGTGTTCTAACCACACATGTGAGGTATCGCCGTGATTCCCAGAGTGTGAGCAATAATTCTAGCAAAAGACCTCCTCTGCATCTCTAACCTGGTAACCGTTAACATTTTTTAAAACGTCGCCTATGGAGATTTTTAAGTACCAGAGTTTGTCGCCATTCCGCCAGTGTGCGCAATTTTCAACCGTAACATGTATGGTATCTATTTACCGACATAGTGTCGGTTACATGCTCATGGAGGATGCACAGCAGATTTTAAGGCTCCGATGTTGGTTCCCAGGTTGAGGAAGGGAGTAGCGTGAGCCTAGAGACAGGGGGTGCAGCAAAAGGACAAGAAACTAGCAGTCATGTTCCCCCAGCTGCAGCATACTGCCAAGTTTGCTCCAGTGACGAGGAGGGAGGGGATGATGAGGACACGGACTGTACTTGGGTGCCTGTAAGAAGAGAGGAGGAAAGTGAGGAGGAGGAGGCCCAACTCCAACAAGGCAGGATGTCCTCCAGGGGCCAGCTTAAGGGCAGCCACCCAATTGCATCAGACCACAGAGCTCCAAAGGCGCAGGGCTGCCGACTTCAAAAATTTCTTTGGTGTGGGCATTTTTCAGCGCATGTGCAGTAGATCGTACCATTGCCATTTGCAATCTATGTCTGAAGCGGGTCAAGCGTGGCCAGGACTCCAGCCGCTTGGGCACTACTTTCTTGATAAGACATATGACGACCAGCCATGCAGTCCGTTGGCAAGAGTACCTGAAGAACCCACACTAGAAAACAAGGCAGACTCCTCCTTGCTCCTCATCTTGGATCTCAGCCCCTACTATACCTGCAGTCCTCTCCAAAACCTGCACTGAGAGGAATGAAGGTGTAGCAATGCGTGCCACAACTAGTACTTGTAGCCAATCTGCAAGCAGTACACCACCAGGTGAATTCAGCAGGCAAATATCCCTACCCCGGTTGCTGAACCGTAAAAAGAAATACTGTCCCAGCCATCCACATGCTCAGCGTCTTAATGCTAGCTTGGCCAAATTGCTAGCACTCCAACTGCTGCCTTTTCAGCTGGTAGACTCTGCCCTCTTTCATGAATTTGTGGAATGTGCTGGCCCACAGTGGCAGGTTCCCAAAAGACATTTCTTTTCACATAAGGACATTCCAGCTCTCTACCGTCATGTGAAAGGCAATGTTTTGGCCTCATTGGACAGTGCGGTCAGCAGCAGGGTTCATATTACCGCTGACTCATGGTCCAGCAGGCACAGTCAGGGACGGTACCCTTCCTTCACGGCGCACTGGGTAACTCTGCTGGCAGCTGGGAAGGATGCAGGATGGGGTTCAGTTTTAGAAATAGTTCCACCACCACGCCTCCAAAAAGCTGGGGGTGATTTTGCCACATCCACCTCCTTCACCCCTTCCTCTTCTACCTCTGTGGGCTCTTCTGCAGAATTGTCCTCTGATTCTGCAGTGCTCCCTAAGCGTTCAAGGGGCAATGCAAGCAGTCAGACTAAAAGATGCCATGCGGTGCTTGAGTTAGTCTGTCTTGGGGACAGGAGCCACACTGAGGATGAGATTCTTTCAGTTCTGCGGAGGCAGGCTCAGAGGTGGTTGATGCCACGGCAGCTTGAGCCAGGAATGGTTGTATGCGACAATGGCACCAACCTTCTCTCTGCCCTCCGACTGGGACAATTGACACATGTTTCATGCATGGCACACGTCTTGAATTTGGTGGTGCAGCGTTTCTTGACCAGGTATCCAGGCTTACCAGATATCCTGAGGCAGGCCAGAAAAGTCTGTGGTCATTTCCAGCGTTCATACAATGCCAGTGCCCAGCTGGCTGACATCCAGCGGGAATTCAAACTGCCCAACAATCGCCTCATTTGTGACATGCCCACCAGGTGGCAATGCTGCATGCACAGCAGAGGGCCATCAATGAGAACCTCTGTGAGCATGGCACTAGGACAGGCTCAGGGGAGCTTGGCTTTTTTTTGCCACGTCAGTGGCTAATGATCAAGGATGCATGCACTGTCCTGTCACCATTTGAGGAGGCCACAAGGATGGTGAGCAGCGACAATGCATGCATCAGTGACACTGCCCCACTAATATTCCTTCTGGAGCACACACTTCGTGGAATCATGGACAGGGCACTTGAGGCAGAACAGAGGGAGGAAGAGGAGGACTTCCTTTCCTCTCAAGGCCCCCTTTATGCAGAGAGCATTCCTGCAGAGCCGCCAAACACTGATCAAAGAGTGCGCCTGTCCACAGACTCGGTTGATAGGTTCACATTTACAAAAATGAATCAGTCCTGGATCAGCAGCTATCAAGCCCCTGATGCTGATGCAACTGATTACATTTTCTAGGGATCTGGGATCCCTTGAAGACTGCCACTGCTCCTATTCTTCCTGTCCATAATTTAGAACAATATTTTGTATTTAGGGCACCGCCAGCACCCAAGGCCCAATTTTTCGCTTTCATAACAATTTTGTAAACTAATTTACAACATCAGGCACAGTTCCTCGGTCCAACAAGAGTAACTGCAAGGGGTTACAGTGTTTTGGCACCGCCAGCACCCAAGGCCCAATTTTTCGGCACCTGGTTGGCTGGGGGATTTCATCACAATTTGTAAACTAATTTACAACATCAGGTCCAGTTCCTCCGTCCAACAAGAGTAATTGCAAGGGGTTACAATGTTCTGGCACCGTCAGCACCCAAGGCCGAATTTTTCGCCACCTGTTTGACAGGGGGATTTCCTCACAATTTGTAAACTAATTTACAACATCAGGCCCAGTTCGTCCGTCCAACAAGAGTAACTGCAAGGGGTTACAGTGTTCTGGCACCGCCAGAACCCAAGGCCCAATTTTTTGCACCTGTTTGACAAGGGGCTTTCGTCACAATTTGTAAACTAATTTACAACATCAGACCCAGTTCTTCCGTCCAACAAGAGTAACTGCAAGGGGCTACAGTGTTCTGGCACTGCCAGCACCCAAGGCCCAATTTTTCACCACCTGGTTGGCTGGGGGATTTCATCACAATTTTGTAAACAAATTTACAACATCAGGCCCAGTTCTTCCATCCAACAAGAGTAACTGCAAGGGGTTACAGTGTTCTGGCACCGCCAGCACCCAAGGTTAAATTTTTCGCCACCTGTTTGACTGGGGGCTTTCGTCACAATTTGTAAACTAATTTACAACATCAGGCCCAGTTCCTCTGTCAAATAAGAGTAACTGCAAGGGGTTACAGTGTTCTGGCACCGCCAGCACTCAAGGCCCAATTTTTCCCAACCTGTTTGACTGGGGGCTTTCGTCACAATTTTGTAAACTAATTTACAACATCAGGCCCAGTTCCTCTGTCCAACAAGAGTAACTGCAAGGGGCTACTGTGTTCTGGCACCACCAGCACCCAAGGCCCAATTTTTCACACCTGTTTGACTGGGGGCTTTCATCACAATTTGTAAACTAATTTACAACATCAGGCCAGTTCCTCCGTTCAACAAGAGTAACTGCAAGGGGTTACTGTGTTCTGGCACTGCCAGCACCCAAGGCCCAATTTTTTGCAACCTGTTTGACTGGGGGATTTCATCACAATTTGTAAACTAATTTACAACATCAGGCCCAGTTCTTCCATCCAACAAGAGTAACTGCAAGTGGTTACAGTGTTCTGGCACTGCCAGCACCCAAGGCCCAATTTTTCGCCACCTGTTTGACTGGGGGCTTTTGTCACAATTTGTAAACAAATTTACAACATCAGGTCCAGTTCTTCCGTCCAACAAGATTAACTGCAAGCGGTTACAGTGTTCTGGCACCGCCAGCACCCAAGGCCCAATTTTTCGGCACCTGTTTGACTGGGGGATTTCATCACAATTTGTAAACTAATTTACAACATCAGGCCCAGTTCCTCCGTCCAACAAGAGTAACTGCAAGGGGTTACAGTCAGGGGCGTAACGATAGGGGTTGCAGGGGTTGCAATTGCAACCGGGCCCCATGGTCCAGGGGGCCCATGTGCCTCCCTTGTTCACCTGAATAGGAAGGATGGCGGGGGTGGCATTTAGAGGACCCAATCTCCTCCATCCAGTTTACTTGTCTTCTGCTGTTCCCAGGGCCCCTGTGTGCTTCCCTGGTCCCCCTGGGCCTGCTGCAGAACTTGTGAAAGGGCCCCACTGCAGTACCGTAATAAAGGGACCCACAATAGGCGTAAAGGGCCCCAGGATCAGTGGGAAGAGGGAAGGGCCCTGGCCAGGGGTCAGGGGGCCCTTCATAATTTCTTGCACCGGGGCCCTGAAGGTTCTAGTTACGCCTCTGGTTACAGTGTTTTGGGACCGCCAGCACCCAAGGCCCAATTTTTCGGCACCTGTTTGATTGGGGGCTTTCATCACAATTTGTAAACTAATTTACACCATGCCCAGTTCCTCCGTCCAACAGGAGTAACTGCAAGGGGTTACAGTGTTCTGGCACCACCAGCACCCAAGGCCCAATTTTTCGCCACCTGTTTGACTGGGGACTTTCGTCACAATTTGTAAACTAATTTACAAAATCAGGCCCAGTTCCACCGTCCAACAGGAGTAACTGCAAGGGGTTACAATGTTCTGGCACCGCCAGCACCCAAGGCCCAATTTTTCACCACCTGTTTGACTGGGGGCTTTCGTCACAATTTGTAAACTAATTTACAATTTCAGGTCCAGTTCCTCTGTCCAACAAGAGTAACTGCAAGGGGTTACAGTGTTCTGGCACCGCCAGCGCCCAAGGCCTAATTTTTCGGCACCTGTTTGACTGGGGGCTTTCATAACAATTTCTAAACTAATTTACAACATCAGGCCCAGTTCCACCGTCCAACAAGAGTAACTGCAAGGGGTTACAGTGTTCTGGCACCGCCAGCACCCAAGGCCCAGTTTTCACTACCTGTTTGACTGGGGGCTTTCGTCACAATTTGTAAACTAATTTACAACATCAGGCCCAGTTCCTCCGTTCAACAAGAGTAACTGCAAGGGGTTACTGTGTTCTGGCACCGCCAGCACCCAAGGCCCAATTTTTCGCCACCTGTTTGACTGGGGGATTTCATCACAATTTGTAAACTAATTTACAACATCAGGCCCAGTTCCTCCATCCAACAAGAGTAACTGCAAGTGGTTACAGTGTTCTGGCACTGCCAGCACCCAAGGCCCAATTTTTCGCCACTTATTTGACTGGGGGCTTTCGTCACAGTTTGTAAACGAATTTACAACATCAGGCCCAGTTCTTCCGTCCAACAATATTAACTGCAAGGGGTTACAGTGTTCTGGCACCGCCAGCACCCAAGGCCAAATTTTTCGGCACCTGTTTGACTGGGGGATTTCATCACAATTTGTAAACTAATTTACAACACCAGGCCCTGTTCCTCCGTCCAACAAGAGTAACTGCAAGGAGTGACAGTGTTCTGGCACCGCCAGCACCCAAGGCCCAATTTTTCGCCACCTGTTTGACTGGGGGATTTCATCACAATTTGTAAACTAATTTACAACATCAGGCCCTGTTCCTCCGTCCAACAAGAGTAACTGCAAGGGGTTACAGTGTTCTGGCACCGCCAGCACCCAAGGCCCAATTTTTTGCACCTGTTTGACTGGGGGCTTTCGTCACAATTTGTAAACTAATTTACGACATCAGGCCGAGTTCCTCCGTTCAGCAAGAGTAACCGCAAGGGGTTACTGTGTTCTGGCACCGCCAGCACCCAAGGCCCAATTTTTCGCACCTGTTTGACTGGGGGATTTCATCACAATTTGTAAACTAATTTACAACATCAGGCCCTGTTCCTCCGTCCAACAAGAGTAACTGCAAGGGTTTACAGTGTTCTGGCACCACAACAGGCCCAGTTCCTCCGTTCAGCAAGAGTAACTGCAAGGGGTTACTGTGTTCTGGCACCGCCAGCACCCAAGGCCCAATCTTTCGCCACTTATTTGACTGGGGGATTTCATCACCGGGCCAGTTCCTCAGCCCAACAAGAGTAACTGCAAGGGGTTACAGTGTTCTGGCACCGCCAGCACCCAAGGCCCAATTTTTCGGCACCTGTTTGACTGGGGGATTTCATCACAATTTGTAAACTAATTTACAACATCGGGCCCTATTCCTCCGTCCAACAAGAGTAACTGCAAGGGGTTACAGTGTTCTGGCACCGCCAGCACCCAAGGCCCAATTTTTCGGCACCTGTTTGACTGGGGGATTCATCACAATTTGTAAACTAATTTACAACATCAGGCCCTGTTCCTCCGTCCAACAAGAGTAACTGCAAGGGGTTATAGTGTTCTGGCACCGCAACAGGCCCAGTTCCTCCGTCCAACAAGAGTGACTGCAAGGGGCTACAGTGTTCTGGCACCGCCAGCACCCAAGGCCCAATTTTTCGCCACCTGTTTGACTGGGGGCTTTCATAACAATTTCTAAACTAATTTACATCAGGCCCAGTTCCACTGTCCAACAAGAGTAACTGCAAGGGGTTATAGTGTTCTGGCACCGCCAGCACCCAAGGCCCAGTTTTCACTACCTGTTTGACTGGGGGCTTTCGTCACAATTTGTAAACTAATTTACAACATCAGGTCCAGTTTCTCTGTCCAACAAGAGTAACTGCAAGGGGTTACAGTGTTCTGGCACCGCCAGCACCCAAGGCCCAATTTTTTGCACCTGTTTGACTGGGGGCTTTCGTCACAATTTGTAAACTAATTTACAACATCAGGCCGAGTTCCTCCATTCAGCAAGAGTAACTGCAAGGGGTTACTGTGTTCTGGCACCGCCAGCACCCAAGGCCCAATTTTTCGCCACCCGTTTGACTGGGGGATTTCATCACAGGCCCAGTTCCTCCGTCCAACAAGAGTAACTGCAAGGGGTTACAGTGTTCTGGCACCGCCAGCACCCAAGGCCCAATTTTTCGGCACCTGTTTGACTGGGGGATTTCATCACAATTTGTAAACTAATTTACATCAGGCCCTGTTCCTCCGTCCAACAAGAGTAACTGCAAGGGGTTACAGTGTTCTGGCACCGCAACAGGCCCAGTTCCTCCGTCCAACAAGAGTGACTGCAAGGGGCTACAGTGTTCTGGCACCGCCAGCACCCAAGGCCCAATTTTTCGCCACCTGTTTGACTGGGGGCTTTCATAACAATTTCTAAACTAATTTACATCAGGCCCATTTCCACTGTCCAACAAGAGTAACTGCAAGGGGTTATAGTGTTCTGGCACCGCCAGCACCCAAGGCCCAGTTTTCACTACCTGTTTGACTGGGGGCTTTCGTCACAATTTGTAAACTAATTTACAACATCAGGTCCAGTTCCTCTGTCCAACAAGAGTAACTGCAAGGGGTTACAGTGTTCTGGCACCGCCAGCACCCAAGGCCCAATTTTTTGCAGCTGTTTGACTGGGGGCTTTCGTCACAATTTGTAAACTAATTTACAACATCAGGCCGAGTTCCTCCGTTCAGCAAGAGTAACTGCAAGGGGTTACTGTGTTCTGGCACTGCCAGCACCCAAGGCCCAATTTTTCGCCACCTGTTTGACTGGGGGATTTCATCACAGGCCCAGTTCCTCCGTCCAACAAGAGTAACTGCAAGGGGTTACAGTGTTCTGGCACCGCCAGCACCCAAGGCCCAATTTTTCGGCACCTGTTTGACTGGGGGATTTCATCACAATTTGTAAACTAATTTACAACATCAGGCCCTGTTCCTCCGTCCAACAAGAGTAACTGCAAGGGGTTACAGTATTCTGGCATCGCATCAGGCTGAGTTCCTCCGTTCAGCAAGAGTAACTGCAAGGGGTTACTGTGTTCTGGCACCGCCAGCACCCAAGGCCCAATTTTTCGCCACCTGTTTGACTGGGGGATTTCATCACAATTTGTAAACTAATTTACAACATCAGGCCCAGTTCCTCCATCCAACAAGAGTAACTGCAAGGGGTTACAGTGTTCTGGCACCGCCAGCACCCAAGGCCCAATTTTTCGCCACCTGGTTGACTGGGGGATTTCATCACAATTTGTAAACTAATTTACATCATGCCCAGTTGCCCCGTCCAACAAGAGTAACTGCAAAGGGTTACAGTGTTCTGGCACTGCCCGCACCCAAGAACCAATTTTTCGGCACCTGTTTGACTGTGGGATTTCATCACAATTTGTAAACTGGTTTACAACATCAGGCCCTGTTCCTCTGTCCAACAAGAGTAACTACAAGGGGTTACAGTGTTCTGGCACCGCCAGCACCCAAGGCCCAACTTTTCGCTACCTGTTTGACTGGGGGATTTTATCACAATTTTTAAACTAATTTACAACAGCAGGGCCCGTGCCAAAATGGAAAAAAAAATGACGTGGGGTTCCCCCCCAAAATCCAAACCAGGCCCTTCAGGTCTGTTATGGAATTTAAGGGGGACCCCTTGCCAAAATTTAAAGAAAAATGATGTGCGGTCCCCGCCAAAATCCAAACCAGGCCCTTCAGGTCTGGTATGGAATTTAACGGGAACTCCGCGCCAAAATTTTTTTTAAAAATGACGTGGGGCCCCCCAAAATCCAAACCAGGCCCTTCAGGTCTGGTATGAATTTTAAGGGGAACCCCACGCCAAATTTTAAAAAAAGGGCATGGGCCCCCACCAAAATCCACACCAGATCCTTATCTGAGCATGCAGCCCTGACATGGCAGGGGGGGGGGGCACTCGCCTCCGAACCATACCAGGCCACATGCCCTCTACATGGGGAGGATGCTTTGTGGTCGCCCCAAAGCACCTTGTCCCCGTGTTGATAGGGAGAAGGGTCTCATCCCCACAACCCTGGCCGGTGGTTGTGGGGGTCTGCAGGCAGGGGGTTTTTCAGACCCCCCCTATGTGAATAGGTATGGGGTACATCGTACCCCTACCCATTCACCAAAAAAGGATTGTAGTGGTAAAAAAAAACAAGAGGCAGTTTTTGACAAGTCCTTTATTGTGTAAAATAGCTCTTTTCTTCTTTCTTCTTTCTTCCTCAATCTTCTGGTCTTCTGCTTCTTCTTTTAGTGTTCTTGCTTTCTCTCTTCGTCTTCAATCTACATCTTCTTTTTCCTTCTTCTTTCACCCCCGCCACTGTCCCCGCTGCTGCAGCCTGGCCCCTGCACGTCTCCCAGAATGGGCGATTTTCACAATGACAGTTCTTTTATAAGGAGGGGTGGGGCCACCGAGTGACGTAACCGAGTGAACCCGTCCCCTTCTGACGTCATGCAATGTCAAAGGGGGCGGGTCAACCATTTACAGCACCGGATGGCCTTGCCCCTTCTTATAAAAGAACTGTCATTGTGAAGACCGCCCATTCTGGGAGACGCGCAGGGGCTGGGATGCAGCAGCAGGGAGAGCAGCTGCAGTGAAAGATGAAGATGAAGAATGAAGACAAAGAGAGGAAGCAAGAAGACTAAAAGAAGAAGCAGAAGACCAGAAGAAGGACCGGGCCAGGAGAAGATGGAGGAAGAAAGAAGAAAGAGGAAAAGAGCTATTTTACATAATAAAGGACTTGTCAAATCTGCCTTGTTTTTCTACCACTACACTCCTTTTTTGGTGAATGGGTAGGGGTACAATGTACCCCATACCTATTCACATAAGGGGGCTTCCAGATTCCGATAAGCCCCCCCACCTGCAGACCACCACAAGCACCAGCCAAGCTTGTGGGGAAGAGGCTCTTGTCCACAAGGTGCTTTGAGGTCCCCCAAAGCACCCGTACTCCCTATGTGGAGGGCATGTAGCCTGGTATGGTTCAGGAGGGGGGCGCTCGCTCGTCCCCCCCATCCTAACCGGCCAGGGCTGCAAGCTCGGATAAGGGTCTGGTTTGAATTTTAAGGGATACCCCATGTCAATTTTTTTTTTCATTTGACGCGGGGTTCACCTTAATATCCAAACCAGACCAGAAGAGCCTGGTTTGGACTTTGGGGGGGACCCCACGCACTTTTTTTCAGCGATTTCTTGTACGTTGCTAGGAACTGGCAATACATTACAGCCGCAAAATGACAATTTTTCCTATGTCATTTTGCTCTGGCTATGTTCTACACCTCACATAGATGCGCCTTTTTACACACACACTAAGGACACCCCCCAGGCACAATATTAAAAGGAATTTTTCATTTTTTTTTCACTTTAAGCATTATTAAAATCACTGCTCCTGAAAAAATAATTGATTTAAAAACTTTTTCTTCATTGATACATGTCCCCTAGGGCAGGACCCGGGTCCCCATACACTTTTTAGGGCAATAACATTGCATATAAGCCTTTAAAATTAGCACTTTTGATTTTTCATGTTCAGGTCCCATAGACGTTAATGGTGTTCAAATGTTCGCCCAAACTTTTTGTCTGTTCGCATGTTCTGGTGCAAACCGAACCGGGGGATGTTCGGCTCATCCCTGCTCAGGACTGTGATACACATATTTATTTATACTTTTAGATTCTCCAGAAGCCCTGCCAGTCACTCATGGCAACACCCCACACCACCCCCAAGAGGTGCCATTTCAGGAACATCTACATCCCCGGTTGATACCCTCTATGGGTCACATCACGTGTCACGCCACCACAGCTTCCGATCATGGTGCCCTCTCCAGGGAGGACTCCGGGTTTGGTGCCGTGCCCTCTTCACCTTGCAATGTTTGTGAGTACTTTCATCCATTGAGGCAATTACTATTCTCCTTTCTCCCCTTCTTTTCCCCTTTTTGATCTCTGTCATAGGACAGTTAGTCTAGAACTTTATATTTCATTACAGATGTACACATATCTGCTCCTGAAGAATGGATACTATTCCATGAAACGCGACGAGATTTAGTACCTACTATATTTCAATGGATTATGTGTTTATTTTTATGATCTGACTTCAATTATGTTTCATATATGGTGGTCTTGTCCCCACATTAGAACGTACTGGAATTCTGTCTTTTCCATAGTACACAAGGTAACGGGGGCCCAGATTCCTCAAGACCTCAAGCATGCACTTCTGAATTTCAAGGTGCATAAAATCCCAAAACATACACAATCCTCGATCATGTTTATGCTACTAGTGGCTAAGATCACATTAGCAAAAAGCCTGGAAAAACGATCAGTCTCTATCCTTGCGACTAAAATGGATCATGTCACAGGAACAGATAGTTGCTATACTACCGGACAAAGTTAGCCAGTTTGAAATAATCTGGGAACCATAGGTCAACTACATCAAGGTGCCCCTGTACCCGGGTCACTTATGCAACTAATTGGGTCTCCAGGAATAATACTCTTCTACTGCATCTCCCTCCATTGACTATACCATTTGTCAATCTCAATAAAAATATTGAAAAGTAGAAATGAATGAAGAAGAAATCCCTTTCACTAAAGCATCTTCACTCAACCGCCATCGATACCCCATAGCGGATTGTGCCACATTTCTTATAGTTTTTTTTATATATATTGTGCTATGAATATTTTTAATATGTGTATCTGCACTGAAAACTCTGTTTGTACATTGCTCTCCAAGCATATGACTATCATTTCCTGGACTTTTGCCCAGTGATACCTAAGCCTTGGTCGCAGCTATAGCACTAATTTTACAATCCTGCCTTATCATATACCGTCATGTGCAGTGCTATAAAGTAATGTCATATGACTGACTGGAACATATGGGAGACGGTACAGAAGTTACACAAAAACAAGAACCTGATTAAATTGTACCTGTCATGCTAATCACTAATGGGAATGATAAGAAAAATAAGCAGAACATGCTTCATGCTTTGTTTTATGAAATTCAAATACTTTTTAACAGTATTTGTCCTTCAGACTTGTGTTCTCTAAAACATTAACCTATCAACCACACCCGCTGGCAGATTCAGTGAACAATATTAATTACAATGGCATCTGAAAGTCGTGGGGTATATTAGGCAGCAAGTGAAATTGGTATGTTGAAAAAATTGAAAGCAGAAAAAATGGGCATCACAGTTTGTTGTGAATGGGTCTGTATAGCTGCAGACAGGTTAGGGTGCCCATGCTGCCACCACGGCTAGACTTCTTCAAACAGAACTCAAAAGGCGCTCGGACATCCCGGAGATGTCGGAAGACATTTGGAAGGAAATTCTCCCGATTCAGGTCCCTACTGTCATCTAGACTTGTGCACAGCGGAAAAATGTGTTATGTTTTGTTTCGTTTCTATTCGGTGCCGTTGATTCGTAACAATTCGTAATTTCGTGATACAGCATTTTTGATCGGACTAATTCCGCAACAACGAATTATGCTGAAACCATTCGCTATTTACGATATAATTTCGTTTGGATTCGGTTGTATTCGTAATTTTTTTCCCGGATACTCGGATGCATCCGAATGTCTGAAAATCACAAAATTCGGACGAATTTCGATTCGTTACGAAACGAATCGCACAAGCCTACTCCTCCAGAGATAAAGTGATCCAAACCAAACTATTATATAGATCGTATTATACACCATGCTTGCTTCATAAATTAGATAGTATCCCCTCTGCTCTCTGCTCTAGATGCAACATGGCTGACGGCACCTTTTTCCACCTAATATGGACTTGTCCCCGGATCAGGCAGTTTTGGTCTGAGGTCACAGCGTTTCTCAGTTCACTCATGCAACTTTCCAATATATGTAATCCTCTACGATGCTTGCTGGGCTATATAGAGGATAAGGAAAACATCCCAAAATATAAGCAAACCTTTTTGAGTATTGCACTCTTTTACGCTAAAAAAACCATTACTACGGACTGGAAACCTGGGTCCTCACCCACACTGCAGGGTTGGATTTGATTGATCCACAACGTACTCCGTTTGTATAAAATGAGGCGAGGGGCTGTCCTCGTAAGTTCCACAAAATATGGGGTACCTGGATGGAGTCTAATAACACTGTCCCTGATGACTCTTGATTTACTATACGAGGGAAAGCGACGGTGCTATCCCTAAATGGCTGTCATATATATAATGGAGGTAATGCTTCAATAACCCTTTTTGTATCCTTAAATATGATGACAATGGGAGCTATAAGAACACGGGGAAGTGTGTACGACCCTGTGGATCTGGACGCTATGCTGTAGATGTAGATATATAGACGTTGTTAATCTTTTCCCTTACTCATATTACTCCTCTTTTGGAAGTGTAATTTTTTTTTAATATATATACTGCAAGTGTATGTGCTGTATGTGTACTTTGTTCAGTAAAAGTACCCTTTAAAAAAAAAAAAAAGAAAAGGGTGCCCATGCTGACCTGTGTCCACAGCCAAAAATGTCTACAATAGTCACGTGAGCATCAGAACTGGACCACAGAGCAATGGAAGATGGTGGCCTGGTCTGATGAATCACGTTTTCTTTTACATCATGAGGATGGCCAGCTGTGCGTGCATCGCTTACCTGGGGAAGAGATGACGCCAGGATGCAGTATGGGAAGAAGGCAAGCCGGTGGAGGCAGTGTGATGTTGGGTCCTGTCATTCACATGGATATTAATTTGCATATACCTGCTTTCTAAACATTGTTGCTGACCAATTACACCATTTCGTGGAAATGGTAGGGTATCCCTTTCAGCAGTATAATATGCTCTTCCACACTGCAAAAATGGTTCAAGAATGGTTTGAGGAACACAACAATGAGTTTGAGGTGTTGACTTGGCCTCCAAATTACCTATATCTCAATCCACTCAGGCATCTGTGGGATGTCCTGGAAAAACAGGTCCAATCCATGGAAGCCCCACCTTGATATTTATAGGACTTAAAGGATCTGCTGCTGATGGCTTGGTGCCAGGTGCCACATACCTTTAGAGGTCTAGTGGAGTTTGTGCCTCAATGGGTCTGGGCTGTTTTGGTGGCAAAAGAGGGACCTACTCAATATTAGGTGGGTGGTCATAAAGTTATGGCTTATCGATATACACTCTGAAGAAGAGGTTGAAACTTTGAAATGCGTTATCCTTCGCGGTGTGAGATACCAGCCATGCATGACATGTTTATGTATTGGCAGGACTCCACTTATGCTTGGAATGCTTCATTTTAACGGCTCGCTTGGGAGTATGATTTTAACTTTTTAAATAAAGGCTTTTATCAAAGATAATGCACTAGGCCAGTGCGCCATTGTCTTTTTGTCTTTGCTACAGTGCCTTTGGACTACCCCTAGTTCATCAGTGGCAGCAAGGCGGCTCATTATCTAAAGTGCCTTCCTAAAAACATCCATAGAATTGAACTGTCGGGTGGAAGATGTCTCCCCTCTGAGCGCAGAATAAAAAGTGTTTGTTTGTGATTGTCTCACTCACCATGACCAAGCTGCAGGGTCAGGTTGACGGAGTGCGGGTAATATCGGGAAGCATTCAGCACTGGGGCCGCCCTCCCTCTAAGCACTTATCTATGGTTGCCTGGGCTCCATCCTGCACAAACACATACACACACAGTCATCTCCATCCTACACATACACTTCTAGGTGTACAGGGGAAATATTTAGAGATCACCACCTAGGAATGCAGGAGGGTGATTAGAAGGGACCACACCCGTTCATACAGGAATTCTGTCCCTCTTCCAGGAGAAAGAGGCCCCTTAAAAGGAGGAGTGTGTGGGGGTAATTTGAAGTACCCCCTTCTATCTATCCAGGAATATACACCCCCTTCCAAGAGGAGATCCCTTAACAAGAGGATGAGGAGTGCATGGGGGTGATTAGAAAGGACCCCTCCCATTCCTCCAGGAATACTGCCCCTCCCAGAAGACCTCTTAACAGGAGGAGTGTATTGGGGTGATTCCATCTAGGAATACTGACCCCCCCCACACACACACACACTAGGAGAAGGAGACTCATGAAAAGGATCAATGCACTGGGGTGATTAAAAGGGACCCTCCCATCTATCCAGAAAGCAATACAAAGGGACCCCTATCCACCAGGAACCCCCCCCAATTAAGGAAGGCTATAAGATTAGAAAGGACTGCAGGGGGGTGATCAAGGGGGGCCCAAACACAGAGCCCCTACCACCTCCCTCCAGCAGATTGAGACCAGCAGCCAAGAAAACTGAAGGCAACTACCAGCCCACATAACCCCCATGTAGAAGTTCAATGGTGTGTGCAGTGATACGTTCTGGGCTGTACTCACAAAGGAGCCACGGTCACTGCCTGGTTGCAGTCCAGGGGGTCAGGGGGGCACTCCTAGTACTGGAGCAGAGGAGGAGGCATTGGGCTATCCGCTTTGGCTGAGAAGCGATGGAGGCACGGCACGGGGCTATCCACGCAGCTACTTCTAAGTCCATTCTCTCTCGCCTACCTTAAGCATGGCAGCAGACGATTGCAGATCCTGCACGAGGGGACCGCTGGAGGATCCAGAGGAGAGGCGTGAAAGGTGGTGGACCATGCAGGATAGATGCAGTCAGCCCCCTCACTTGTCACAGCCATGAGTACATGTGTGGGGACTGTGAGATCTAGTAACCACCAGCGTGGAAGGGCAGGAAGCTCCACTACCCAACCCTGTCCTCCAACCACCCTGGCGGCCACAGCAGGGGCTGGTACTGCTACCTCACGCTGGTTCCTGCTTTTCATACAGGGGGGCTGCCCGGTCCCACTGCAGGATGGGGCCGGGTCGCAATTGTGACTCCTGTAGGTACGCCCCTGTCTTCAGGCACTGCCAACCTGCCTGGCTGCAGCTGCCCCTTTCTCTAGCCCTCCAGGCTAACTTCTCCCCACAGTCCTCCAAACTGACACTCTCCAACCCACCCGGTTGACTCTCAAGAGACCTCCCATGTGCTGACCTGCTCCCGCTGTCCTCTCTCCTTGCTCCTGTGCATCCAAGAAGGGCTTCCTCTGTGTATTTTGGGGGATGTTTCCAGAACCTGAGCCCCAGACCCGAGGTCACCCCCCAGACTAGGGGGCGCCCTGCGAAGAGCCTCTGACAGCTTTCTCAGCTTTCTCCATCTTCAACCCAACTGCACCTGCTGGCATGTTTCATGCCTATTTATGAGGTGAGTCTGCCCCCTGCCAGCCCATTTGCTGGGTATTGACTAAGACCTTCGTAAATATTCATGACAGTCCCTCTTAGCTTCCACCCACTACATCTAGAACCTTCTCAAAGGTTCCAGAAAACAAGAGGAGGCACCAGAAGAGCTGTCAGGTGAGTCACCAGCCTCCATGAGTCACCAAACTCTGACCCAGATTCACAACCCAGGCCTGGCATTCAGCCAAGCTAATTTACCTACTCTAATCTAACAACTAACCTATTTGCATCTAGCAAATTAGCTACAGGGTGCTACAGTACATCAATATGGACCAAAATCTATGAGGAATGTTCCCAACACCTTGATGAATCTATGCCATAAAGAATTAAGGCAGTTTCAAAGGAGAAAGGGGGTCCAACGCGGTACTAGCAAGGTGTACCTAATAAAGTGGCCAGTGAGTGTATATCTATGGCAGAGGCAGATCCTGTAGGTTGATGTCAGCAAATTAAGGTTTTCGGATAATATTCTTTTTTTTTATAGCACAATGTGTAGCACATTATACTTACATTTCTGGTGGGCCACTGCCACATCACTGCTCCCTGGCCACTGCCGTTATTTCAAACTCCGTCTCCCGGTGTGTTGAATACCTGCTCCCCCACTACATGTGGTGGTTTCTTCTGCACAGCACTTCAGGAAGTATGAGCCAGCAGGAGGAACCATAGCGTGCAGTATAGGGAGCAGGTACTGGACCCACTGGAAGTGTCAAATGCCTGCAGTGGCTGGGGAGCTACGGATAAGTGATTTTCAATTCACAGACTTCTGAATATGTAAATATAGTGCCTCTTCTTTGATAAGTGAATGTAATTTACTGACAATTTAGAACATATTTTTCTTAGTAAATAGCAGTGCTGCTGCAACACTTTCTGTACATTACAGAGACATGTCCCTTTATAGACAGGATAAGTGCACTCCCAGGCATGTTATCAGGGCCGGCTCTACCACTAGGCGGAGTAGGCGGCCACCCAGGGCGCACTAACGCCCAAGGCGCCAAGCCCCTGTCCATATACTACCCCAGCCTGTCCATATACTACCCCAACCTGTCCATATACCTGCGGACCACGACTGGCATGAGGAAGCGAGCCGGTGCCGCCATTATTTGACTTAAGGCCGGGTCCCGCAGGTCTGTGGACCATGGCTAAAGAAATAGGTAGAGAGGCGCAAAAATCTTCAACTCCGCCACCTCCATCGTATACATGGACAGGGCAAAGGGGGTGGAGTCAGGGGCGGAGACAAAGGGGGCGGTAAAATGAGGTTTCGCCTAGGGTGTCAAAAATCCTTGCACCAGCCCTGCATGTTAGGTAATGAATTGGGCATTTTTAAATGTTTCACTTTAAGCATTTGAAAAAATAACTGCTATTTTTTGACACGCCTTTGTCTTTTAGCCCAGAAAATGGACGGATTCAGCTCCCATTGATTTCAGTGAGGTTCGGTTTCAGCATTCAAATGTCTCTGAAGTTTGCCAAACACTGCTCAAAGCGAACCCAGGGCATCCCTATTTAAAGCTTAATTATACCACCTATATGGACATGTCATTCCAAGATTCTTAGAGATATAGAATATCTTGCACATGTGACAGTGTTATCACCAATCTCTCTATAGGCAATAAGTAAATTGCATTCTAAAGGTTGCTGCCTTCTACAGTGCTTTGTTTTTTTCTCTCCTGTATTATACAGTCACGTGTAGGGAAGAGTCATTGTCATGCGAGTCATTGATTTATTCCGCAGTAGAAGATTGGCAGAGCATTAGAGAGACGAAGAGCGTCAGACTAACAACTATCAGGCGCAGGCAGGTAGAATTCATCTTGATCTTTCCAAGTTATATTTTTTGTGATATGTGTCCATGGTCCAAGTTGTCCACATCTTCTGTTGTCTTCTGTAAAACACAAGTTAAGATAGGCTGGCAAAGAGATTCAAAAATTCGGTGGAATTCTGAGACAAAAAAAAATAGATATGCTCACCTAGTTGTGGCTGATAGACACGGGGCTTTTTTCAACAAGAATTTGGTGGTATGCAGTTCCAGCCCTTCCAGCACTGAATGTATGTACTAGCAAGGGGTGCTTGGGCATGCTAGAAGGTCTATTTATGCTCACTGCTGGTTGTCTATTATTGGTGAGGGGGGTGTAGTGTTGCCTGGGGGTCTATTGTTGCTATAGGGAATCTACTGTTGTTAGGGGGGCTATTGTAGCTGGAGAAGGTCTATAGTTGCTGGCAGAGGCACTACTGTTTTGGTGCAGGTCTATTGTTGCTGGCTGTTGGAGGGTCTGCTGGGGTGGATCTGTTGTTGCTGAGGAGGGTATATTGTTGCTGAGGGAATCCAGTGGGAGGTGGGTGGGGGTTAGGGACAAGGGACAGTGCTCGGAGGTGGATTTAGGGCAGGGAAAATGGGTGACTTGAGGGAAAAAAAGGACTGTTTCTTTTCACTGATAAAAAAACACTGGATAGACATATGTCTTGTATAAGGTGTAAAGGCATATAGAGTATTTAATACAACAGTCATTGTCAGGATTCATTCTAAGTCAAGGGTTTGCTGACATCGTTTTAATTAGGAATGAGCGGAGTGATTTTGTCATAAAAGTTATTTTGCTGCAAAAATCACAGATTTTGCATATTGTGCTACAGTATGTAGGGACATTTTTTTTTTATATAAAAGTTCTGCAATGTATTTATTTATTTATTGAATTTATTTAGAATGTGTGTGTTCTTTTTTATTTGTGTTTTTTCTTGTTCTAGTGTTTTTTTGTTTTTTTTTTGTATTGTGACTATTGTCATATTTTTCTTTTTCTTCTTCTCTCTGAACAACCTAACTACATAATTTGGCTAATGAGGGGAAACAGGTCAAGGATAGCCAAGGACAACCAAAAGCAACTTCTGTAACCCTCGAGAGCCATTTAAAGCCCATTTACAACCTTAAAAATGCCAAAAAAAACTTTTTTTTCTATACCCCGTTGATCTGATGGATTTCAGTGAACTCTCTTGATGTTTAGTGAAATTCCAGGGGAACGAAAACTCTCAATTTGTATATCTAGTTTTTACATGTTTCAGGAATAAAAGCTCCTATGTTATCTTTGGTATGTTTAATGGGACACCAAAGGAAATTATATTTAACAATGCATACTTAACCCAAAAAGTGCCTTCTATTGATTTTAGCCTTCTCCAAATCTCCAAATTATTATTTTTTTGCTGCTTTGATCCGATTTCCTGTTAAATGGTAGCTATGTTCTTTCTCCATGATCCTACGGTATGTAGGAACATAGCCACCGTTGCTCCTTAGCTAGACTAGGGACTATGAAATATGGGATGTGAGGTGTGCATACAGGTTCAGGAGCTCATGGATGACATTAAAATGCAGCAGCAAAACACAATAAAAAACAACTTCATGAAAAAATAGATTACCACTAAGTAATGGATGTATATAGATTATTTTGGAAGATTAAGGATATTGTTTGTTGTAGCTTTTATCCGGTCTCCCACTTGTTGTGGCGTTAGCAATTTTTTTTTTCCTTGAGAAGATCATTCCACTGAAAATGAATATTTTAGTGTTTGATAGCTGTTGGTAAGTTGAGCTTCTTGACTACTCTTCTACCTCTTTGGGAACTTTATTGGTGAGATTTCTGCACACTTGCTGTTCCTATTGTGAGAGGCTCCCATCATCCACATTGTATTTCTTTATTTTATATTATGGAGAACATAAAAGCATGGTTGGTATCATATAAAAGAGGGCAGAGACACCCAAAATGCCCAGGTGAACAAGAACAGAGTCAGGAGTCATAGCATGGGGATTTCACTGTTGGAGTATCCAAGATGTAGGAGGCAGGGGCTGACTCAGCTTACCAGGCTCTGCTTGTATCTAACATATCGCTTTTGGGTGGACTGCCCTTTAATTTATATTTAATGCTGGAAAATTCAGGAGCTTTAAGTGAATTTTGGATTATCAGGTCAATTCAGTTAATAAAGCTTGACAATTAACAATGTGATGGCAGATATTCAAATTTTCACTGAATTTCTAATCTTTATACTAAGTTGACAGTGATAGTAGCTGTGATGGTGTTTCCATTCATTTTTGCACTGAGCATTACATAGATATTAGAGAACATATTTTTTGTCATGTTACATGCTCCTGCTGCCATCTGAATACCAGGTGCTTGGGATTGACGGAGTAGTCCACTTTTTTATTCTAGTACATAAGTGGGACTTTAGGGGCAGTTCCATATAATACAAAATACCAACATAAAAAAGCTCAAAATTTATTTATACAAAAAGATAAAAGAAGTATGCCAATCGAGATTTACATCGAAATATACATACAATCATTCCTTATTTAAAACAATTTTGTGCATGTACTGTGATACATAGATTTGGAGAATCTTTACAGAAGGTTACCAAGCATCTTAAAGCTAATATCTTCTTGGACAGTAAGCCCTACAAGTTTCGGGATGATGTCCCTTCTTCAGGGGCAATCAAGAAAGTCCAA
This sequence comes from Glandirana rugosa, assembly GCA_018402905.1. Taxonomy (NCBI): domain Eukaryota; kingdom Metazoa; phylum Chordata; class Amphibia; order Anura; family Ranidae; genus Glandirana; species Glandirana rugosa. The sequence goes on along the minus strand of BLSH010333296.1, from coordinate 362,082 downwards.
AATGCGACATTACAGACCACCATTCACAATGACCATGACATTACAGCAGGGAAAAAACAATGAAGACCACTCACCCAATGCTACAGAGCTGCATGCACGTACCCAGTCAGAGGCCGTGGTGTGGGGAGGGAGACGGCCTCTGACTGGGTACGTGCATGCATCTCTGTAGCATTGGGTGAGTGGTCTTCATTGTTTTTTCCCTGCTGTAATGTCATGGTCATTGTGAATGGTGGTCTGTAATGTCGCATTTGTTTTCTAGAAAATCTGTTTTCGGACTTTCTTGATCGCCCCTGAAGAAGGGACATCATCCCGAAACATGTAGGGCTTACTGTCCAAGAAGATATTAGCTTTAAGACGCTTGGTAACCTTCTGTAAAGATTCTCCAAATCTATGTATCACAATACATGCACAAAATTGTTTTAAATAAGGAATGATTGTATGTATATTTCGATGTAAATCTCGATTGGCATACTTTTATCTTTTTGTATAAATAAATTTTGAGCTTTTTTATGGTGGTATTTTGTATTATATGGAACTGCCGCTAAAAGTCCCACTTATGTACTGGGGGGGGGGGGTACTTTTTTTCAAATACTTGTATAGGGATGTTGGCAGAATGTTAGATGTGAATAGTAGTTTTACAAATACTTTTTTATTCTAGGGAACAACCATGTTAGCCATAATAGCATTCCCCGTCCTAGGACTGTCCATTTCACCCAATAGGGCTTAACTGTAGAGATCTCTATGATTAAGCCCTATTGGGTGAAATGCATCAGAGAGGTCCTAAAGCAGGGACTGCTATTGTGGCGGTTGTGGTTACCCATGGAATGAATTTGGAATACAGTGACGTCATTGATTTTCAGTAGTCTCACATTCCCGCAACATATTTTTCTGTTTGAAATCTAACATGCTTGGTATGCTGGTATTTTTTTCTTCAAATCTGTGATTAAAATGGCCATTTGCCAGGAGACATAAATGTATTTACTATATTTAAAATACTATGCAGTGATTTTAGTTTGATTTTGTTAATTTTTCTTAATGACTTCTAACATTCACAAATTAAAAAAAAAAAATTCCAAATGAAATTAAACAATTGATCGTAATCCAAAACTGCAACCACACTGAATGACAATAATACCTGGCATTGCTGCAATTAGATGGACGGTCCTTAGGAGTCCCCGAGTGAAGTTGCAGTAGGTTTGTGCAACCGGAGGCAACCCCATATTGAAGGGTTTTTTTTTGCCTTTGTAACACAATGGAAGTTTCTGTAACAGTTTAAAGAGCAAGCAAAATTTAGACCATTTAAGCCTGCTTTCCCCATTCCCGGCTCTTAAATGAACCTGTCTTTGCTCATGTAGAAATTTATACTTACCTTTCCTTTGCTCCTTCACATGTCTGGTCACCTCAGCAGAAAAAAACCCTATGGGAGCCCCAAGTTAATCATAGTTGGAACTCACGAGGGACTCTCTCTGTAGACCCTTGTTACAGTGTTGAGTCCCTGAGTGGCCACTCAGCATGCACAGAAATGTCAAGTGAGAGTAAGCAGAGTAAGTCACATGCCTCTCCATACATGAAAGTAATGGGTATTCCTCTCTGCTCTCAGCAGCCAAATTGACTTGAGGGGAGTATAGAGAAGTGAACCTGTGCCCTGTGTTTTGTTGTATTTGTAATCTTAAGTTGCTTATATTTTTACTTCTGTTTCAGTAAGGTTTTATGATGTCAGCCTCAGAAAAAGATGGTGATGTGCCTGGTTATAATGTCATACAGCCCACCTATCTTCCTCCCAATCCTGTACAACCAAATGCCATACCTGTCAACTTTCAATGGAACATGAATCCTGTACCAGCTGGACCTAATGGGTATCCGGGAGATCAGGTGTGGAATGTCTCAATGCCTCCACAACAGATAATCTTCCATAATAACGGTCAACAGTGGACCGTCCAACCTTTACCACCAGCCTATGCAGGGCCCCCTGCCATGCTCCCTGCCACGTCCCAGGATACAAGGCTGGCTGCCTTACACAAGACATTTCTTAAAGGAAAACCATATGCTCTAGGGGTAAGTGTAATCAGTAACTTCACCTTCCAGATTTAGCAAAAGACTAAGTCTATTTAGAGATAAGCCAAAAACACAACATGATGACCAGATTCAAGAGTTTCTTTAAATGGTTTGGCCATGTATAGGTGTGGTAATTATTCGATCGCATTATTGGAAGTGGTCAGTGCACAAAGAGATGTTTTAACATATTGGAAAATAATTTTAGAACCAATATCCTACCATTTCCTTTTCTTAGGACAAAAATTTATTGCACATTCACATCCTTGGGTCAAATTGAGAAGATCATGGCAGAGCATGTAGGCACCCTAGCCACTCAAAGATGGATAGTGTTTTTTTTTTACTTTTTTACGTTTGAACCCCTATCAAGTTTTGTTTTTCCATCTGTGTGCCATCATGGAGATTTCCCTTTACTTGCTGTCTCATGGGTACATTTGGAAGTGAAAGGAAATCTCTCCAAAATGAGGGGAATCCTCTCGTAGACAGTTGTCACCTCCACACGTTTCCCCACTCGATAATTACCTCTCTGTTCCTGTTCCATCAAGGACTTGAAAATATAAATCCATTTTTTTTTTCTTTCACAATGCTTCAATGCGCAATAACTCATTGGGGTGCAGCCCTCCTCAGACTAGGAAATCTTCAATAAACTGCAAAAAACACACAGAAGGGCACAAACACCTCGTGCATTACCATGGACACGTTTATTAAATCCACCAATACAAATAGATACTCACAAGCGGATAAAACAGCAAGCATTGAACTGATGTACTTCAGCTGAAAGTAACCCGTCCTAGGACCAAAACGATTGGATGGCTGATGCTTTTCGGGGGACAAACCCCCTTCCTCAGAGCTAAAACAACCTATTAATCAGTGGCCATTTAAATGGTCTTGGTTATAGGCTCATCCGACAAAAGGGACAGGCATATGGGCCAAGTCATACCCATTACCTTGTGTAGCCCAACAACCAATAAAAAGGCCTTAACCACTTCAGCCCCGGAAAGGTTTTACCCCCTTAATGACCAGGCCATTTTTGCGATATGGCACTGCGTTATTTTAACTGACAATTGCAAAGTTGTGCGACGCTGTACCCAAATACAATTGACGTCCTTTTTTCCCCACAAATAGAGCTTTCTTTTGGGGGTATTTGATCACCTCTGCATTTTTTTTTTTGCGTTATAAGCAAAAAAAAAAGAGCGACAATTTTGAAAAAAAAAACAATATTTTTTACTTTCGGCTATAAAACATATCCAATAAAAAAATGTTAAAAATCAATTTTTTTCATCAATTTAGGCGAATATTATTCTACTACATATTTTTGGTAAAAAATTCCAATAAGCGTATATTGATTGGTTTGTGCAAAAGGTATTACATCTACAAACTATGGTATATTTTTATGGCATTTTTAGTTTTAGTTTTTTTTACTAGTAATGGTGGTGATCAGCTATTTTTAGCGGGACTGCCACATTGTGGTGGAAAAATCGGATACTTAACTAACACTTTTGACATTTTTTGGGGAACCAGTGACATTATTACAGTGATCAGTGCTAAAAATATGCACTGTTACTGTATTAATGACACTGGCAGGGAAGGGGTTAACATCGGGGCGATCAAAGGGTTAACTGTGTGCCTAGCTGGTGCTTGCTAACTGTGTGGGGGTTGCTCTGACTGGATGGAGACAGATCGGTGTTCCTGCTTAGCTGGAACACAAGATCTCTATATTCTACACTGTCAGAATGGCGATCTGCCTTGTTTACACACCGCCATTCTGCCTCTCTCGGGAATGATCACGGGTGGCCAGTGGACATCAGGTCCGCCGGACACTCTGATTGGCTCCCCCCCTGTCCAATCAGAGCGCAATTGTGGCTCTGGTGGTGCCCCCCAGTGTCTATTGCACTAAATGATTTACAGGTACATGATTTTGCACAATAGAGCTTTTTTGCCGCAGTACAAGTACGTTAGGTACTTGGCAAGTGGTTAAACTATGCGTGCACACAAAACCAAAAAAAAAAAAACCTCAATACATTTATGTACAGTATATACTAATGTATTTATTTATTCATTTATTTATGTGGCAATTGTGTTTTTTGTTATTTGGTTTTATATGAGCACACAGTTTAAGGCCTTTTTTTGGTTGTTGAGCTACACATGGTAATGGGTATGACCCAGCCCATATGCCTGCCCCTTTTGGAGGATGACCACATATCCAAGACCATTGAAATGGCCACTGATTACGAGGTTGGTTTAGCTCTGAGGAAGGGGATTTGTCTCCCGAAACGTGTCCAATCGTTTTGGTCCTAGGACGGGTTACACCATGTTTGGCTGTAGCACATCCGTTTTACGGTTGCTGTTGTTATTCGTTTGTGAGTATCCATTTGTCTTGGTGGATTTAAACTGTCTATGCTAATGCACAAGGTGTTTCTACCCTCCTATGCCTTTTGTGCAGTTTTTTGAGGACTCAAAAATGTTTATTTCCCCTCACTTTTATGGAGCACCAGAGACATACAAGCAACCAGGGTTGGCTCAACAAACAAGGCTTTACCTTTGGCTTAAAGTGTTATTAAATCCTCACATGTAAATATAATATAGTGTTACAGACATCCGCATTTACCCAGTTAGCTGTGTGCTTTTGTATGTTAACCTGTGGTTACTTTGGCTTTCATCTCCCATTCTTCCTTTTTCAGGTGGCCCCATCTACTTACAGGAACCCATGGAGCCACCTTTGCATGCACACTTCTGACTGGGGCTATAGACAAATATGATGACAAAGCTTTCCCCTGCTCCCTAAGGCTACTTTCAGGCTGCAGTCACGGCGGTAAAACCCCGCTAGTTTTAGCAGAGTTTTTCCGGCTTTTTAGTTGGGAGCGCGGTACTTTTAACCCACCACAAGGGGTTAAAACAGGGTTAAAAGTACTGGTGCTCCGCACTTCCAAGGCGGTGTACAGCCACTTCGGAAGCTCTTGAGGATCGGTATATACACCGCTCACCTCACCGCCACAAAGATGCTGTTTGCAGGACTTTTGGTAACGTCCCTCAAGCGCACTGCCCCAGTGTGAAAGCACTTGGGCTTTCACATTGGGGTGGATTGGGAGGGATTCTTGAGGTGCTTTACAGGCACTATTTTTAGCTAAATAGTGCCTGTAAAACGCCTCAGTGTGAAAGTAGTCTAAGCCTGCGCAATCTCTAGAGCAGCCCTCAACCTTTTCAACACAGAGGAACCCTTGAAATAACTTGATTGAGGTAAACCAGATTTTCCAAATCCTAATAAAATTAGCTGCTATGCCATACTAAGCCAAATCATGTACCGATACCCACCAATAACCAGACCACACCAGAGTTTGGATACAAATTGGCCCTAGCAGCCTTTTCTTAACATGTAACAATAGTAACAAAAAACAATTCCTTTAAAACAGAAATATATATATTAAGGTAGCTGATCTTTGGAGGCAGTACATCCAAAACTGAAACTAAAACATTTTATCTGCGGAACAATAGGCCCCCAGCCGCAACATACTGGCTCGGAGACAATGACCAAACTATCCACAGAGACCTCTATGTCCCCAGCATAGGTGTGCGCACAGGGTGTTACAGGTGTGCCTGGGCACACTCTAATCACCCTGTGCTGCGCAGATTCCCCCTGCTGCTTGTCTACAGAGAAATGGGCTGGGGAATTTCTGTCTTCAGTCCCTTCCTCTGTGAGACATCAGGGGTCTATTTAAAACCCTAATACTTCATTAAAGCCCCCCCAATGGGACTCCTAAAAAATTGTAAAAAAAAAAAAAAGATTTATTGCAAAAAAAAAAAAAAAATGTAAAAAAAAAATAAATAAAAATAAAATAAAAAAGTAATAATTAAAAAAAGGATAAAAATATACTACTGACGCCAATCTCTGCCCTGACACCATCCACTCCACTGGTCTATTGACATTGTCCGTTGCCTTAGTGAGAGAGATAGAGATTATATATATATACATACATACATATATATTATACACACACACACACGTTTTTGAGCTTTGGGGTGCACACCCTAATGCAATAGACTGCGCACACCTATGGTCCCCAGTTAACTGGAATGCACCCGAGGATACCATGGCACAGATGGGTCCCCTACCATTAGACTATCACTGATTTTTTAACCGCCTCCAAAGACCACAACCACAACCACCCGGCTGCTGTGACTTCAAACCTTGAACCAAAACCAAAATACAGGGAGGGTGGGTAGGCAGTTTTCTCTCCGTCCAATGACCATCAACTGAGGTATATGTTTCTCCGTCTTTTCTTGTGCTTGTCCCAAGCCCCACCTGGACCCCTCGCTTCCACCAATTAGATTGTATATACCATGCCCACTATGACTTAACTATTTACCTCCCTGTCCCCTCTTCACCCAGTCATGCATGCCCTACGCTTATTTTTTTATTTTTTTTTCGCTTCAGGCCCACCTTTTCAGTCTCAGGGAACTCCTAAAAAAACGACTATATTTACAAGTCTATTTAAGCTAAAATATATTAACAACTCATGATACATTAGTGTCAATGGGAAGAATGCTCCTTACACTTGTGATCATTGGGAAGAATGACATCTTTACAGATAGCTAAAAAGATCAAAGGTGTCAGTGGGAATTTATCTGAGAGGCAGAAATTGCTCAAGGAACCCCTAGCAACCTCTGGAGGAACCCTATCTGAGAAATCCTTCTCTAGAACACTGTGCATGTAAGGCACTTACTGTTGGTTGGGCGCTCACCCTATCCTGACATTCAAAGAAGCACTGGTATGCAACCTGGAGCTGGGGATGCTGAGTGGATAGTAAAGGAACTGTTTGTGCCCACATTATAAAATAATTAGGCAGTGAGGGAGCTTTAAGAGGCTACCTAATATGCATACTACTTTAAGGCCTCATACACACGGACATTTCTTAAAAAATAAACAAAACGTCGGGCCCGACGTCAAGGAAAAAAAATCGGCGTTTTTCGGCGTTATGCATCAGCGTTAGTGAGCGTTAGTGAGCGTCGGCGTCAATAGGCGTTTTTTTTTTTAAAAATAATCCCTCTGCTATTTTTCAACCTAAAAACACCGGCGTCAAAAAACGCCGGTTAACGCCGGTACAGTATTAGTTGGCTTAGTTGGCATTTTGCGGCATCAGCGTCAAAAAACGCCAAAACGTTACAGCCTCAGAACGCCCTGGCCGTGGGTTCTAGTTTCAGCTCACTAACGCCGACGCCATCTACAGCTCAAAAATGTCGGGGGCCATTGACTAACATGGAGAGCTGCAAAAACCGCCGGTGTCAAAAACGTCCGTGTGTATGAGACCTAAATATCATTTTTGACTGGACTAATTCTTCAGATACAATTGAAGAAGTGTAGAAACATAGAACAAACAAAACATGGAGGTCCACCTAGTCTGTGCCTTTTGTTTATTTATTTATTTAATTAATTAATGTTTTTATTTTTTGCTTGGGTATATAGACCTGTGTTTATTCCAAGTATGTTTGAATTTGCATAGTGTTTGACTCACTACCTCTGCTGGAATTACATTCCAAGCATCCACCACTCGATAAGTAAACTGCTACATTCTTAGGTTACTTTTGAACTTTCCTCCTGCTAGTTTGAGGTCATAATCTTGAACCGTAACCCAAACGTAAATAGCTCCTAGTAGGCACAATACATGGAACAACATAGGTATTAAATATATCAGTGCTATTGGAAATTCAATTTCATGACCTTATCTGGGATCCCAACCGTTTTTTTCTATTTACAGATTGTGCTGATTGTAACGTCCATCCTAGAAATTGCTTTTGGCCTTTCTCTAGGTTTTCTTATGATCTCACCTTCACTTCTCAGCGGAATTCTGTTCTGGGGACCAATCTTTGTAAGTACTAAAATGACGCATTTCTGAGAAAGAATGAGAATTATCTGTGTATTTTATTCAGTGTTGGAAACTCTTGCTGAGATTGTAATGCATGGTGAGCCATGTATCACCACCTCAGCAAGAGTCTCTTGTCAATCAAGGCTCTTGAAAGGAAAGCTAATTCTTCGCACATATATCCTGGCTTTTATATTAAATGCATACAATAAACCAGAGGTGTAGCTAGAACCTTCAGGGCTCCAGTGCAAGAAACTATGAAGGGCCCCCCTGCACCCCTCCCATCAAACAAGCATGATTTTGATACTTTTATGTAAAGGGGAACAATGTGGACCCTGATATAAAGGGTAACAATGTGGACTCTGTTGTAAATGGGACTCTGATGTAAGGTGGTCTCTGGTGACCAGAGCTCCCCCCCTTACAACAGAGTCCACAGTTTTCCCCTTTACATCACAGTCCACAAAGTTTTCTCTTGCACTGTAAGGGGGAACCCTGCAGATTCTGACGTAAAGGGGAACTCTGAGGAGGGGGGACTACGGTGACCAGAGACCACCTTACATAAGAGTCTGCAGAGTGAATTCACCAAGGTAAGGGGGTTACTGATATAAAGGGGAACCTTTACGTCAGTGCCCCCCCTTACTTTAATGTATTCACTCCCCCTTTACATCACTGACCCCCCACAGAATTTGTGTGGCCTGGAGATGTCACACTGACCTCATCTTCTAGCAGTAATGGTCCTTACAGAGCACCGAGGGGAGGCTTTGATTCTCTTATCCTCTGCCGCTGCCCCTCTTTTTTAAATTTCAGGAAATGGTGTCAAGCCCTAAAGAACTAAAAATGTCACTTTTTGCCTGCACACCCACAGTTCCAGAGCTGGGGAAAAGTGAAACCTCAGGACAAACAATAATTTTTCATTCTTTTTTAATAAACCTTTTTTATTTCATATTTTTTATGCGCACAAAAGTAATATTATTGTCTTAGGCTGGTCATAAAGGAGTTGAAATTTGGTCAGTTCAGCAGGGACCAACCAAATTTCAATCCATGTATGGGCAGCATGGTTGTAAAGAAGTCACTTTACCGATCAACTCTACATTCAGCCTGTTGAAAAATGCCCAAATTTGCAAAGCACATGTTCACCCGCCAAACGCCCCACAATGCACTGCGTGCTTCACAGTGCATTCCAGGACAGGTGGATAGGTGCAAGGCTTCACCAATTAGCACTCTCAGAACCCTAATTGGACAAAGTGATGACTCTCCAATCAGGGCTCAGTACTCATAGTCCCACCCCACACTATAAAAGGTTCCTTCCCATAGGACTTTTTGCAGTGTGAAGTTGGAGATAGATAGAGCAGGGCTCAGTTTACTACTAGAAAGTTAGTGTGTTCACTGAGTATAGTGTTAGTGTAGTGTGTGAGTATAGTGTGTCAGTGTAGTGCAGTGTTTAACACAGCATTACATAACATTTCATAATCCAGGAATCAGGCCTGGATTAGCACCAGCTATCAAGCCTCTAATGCTGATGTTGCTGATTAAGTGTTATTGGGATCCCAAATCTCTGCAAGACTGTCTAGGCTGCCTAGCTTTGTGGGTGTTGATTTTATCTTGAAGTACTTTTTTGGTATAGCTTTCATGGGCACAATTAACACCCAAGGACCATTGTTTGACAGTGGCATCAAATTTCAATTTTTTACAGCAAGGCCAATTCTTGCTTTCATCAAGAGTACCTCTAGAAGGTTATGGGGTGAAGGCACCAGCCCAAATTTATCCGCAACTGCTTGCGTAAAATTTCAATTTTTTACTGCAAGGCCAATTCTTGCTTTCATCAAGAGTACCTTTAGGTTACGGGGTGAAGGCTCTACCAACACCCAAAGACCATTTTTTCCACAAATGTTTGACAAGGGCATCAAATTTAAATTTTTTACAGCACGGACAATTCTTGCTTTTATTAAGAGTACCTCTAGAAGTTTATGGGGTGAAGGCATCACCAACACTCAAAGACCAATTTTTCCGCAACTGTGTGACAGGGCCGTCAAATTTAAATATTTTACAGCAAGGCCAATTAATGCCTTCATCAAGAGTACCTATAGAAGGTTACGGTGTGAAGGCACCACTGACACGCAAATACCAATTTTTCCGAAACTGTTTGACAGGGGTGTCAAGCTTCAATTTTTTACAGCAACAAGGCCAATTCTTGCTTTCATCAATTTTCTTGCGCCTGTTACTTCTATCCAGAGTCTGCAAAAGAGACTTTATCTAAAAAAAAAAAAATCTTTATCTGGACTTTATTTAAAAAAACAAATTTGTTAATCTTGGCCTGAGTGTACTATAATTTGGCTTCTTCACATAAGGCTTGCTCACTGTTTTGCAAAACTTTGTTATTTTCATCCAAAGTCTGCCAAAGAGACACCAGAATTTATTAAAAAAATCTCTAATCTTGTTCCGAGTGCACTAAATTGTGGCCTCATCATACAGACTGGCTCCCCAAGCCGTTATTTACAAAATAATGAAAGCTTGCGGGGAAAATCAATATAAATGTCTTTTTTTTTCTTTTTGTGCAGTTAATTTATTAAAGCTGGAGAGTGCAACATTTGGTGCAGCTCTGCATAGAAACCAATCAGCTTCCAGGCTTTATTGTCAAAGCTTAACTGAACAAGCTGAAGTTAGAAGCTGATTGGCTACCATGTAGAGTTGCACCACATTTTGCTCTCTTTAGTTTTAGTAAATCAACCCCTAAATGTCAGTTTTGCTGCAGCAGGTTCTATACATGGTACAGATGGTCCATTTTACTTACAGGCAGACTAAGGGGATTCCCCAGGCACTATATTTAAAGTATTTTTTTTATTTTGATTGTTTCACTTTAAGCATCATTAAAATCACTGCTCCTTTAAAAACCTTTTTTAAGAGTTTTTTTGCATTGGTACATGTCCCTCAGGGCAGTAGCCGGGCCCCCATACCCTGCATATAAGCTATAAAATGGAGACTTTTGATTTTTCAAGTTTGGGTCCCATAGACTTCAATGGGTTTCGTTGTTCATGCCTGAGTTTTTGAATGAATTGAATGACCAAACTATCAAAAACAGTTTTTGAATGTTCGAGAGTTCTGGTGTGAACCGAACAGGGGGTCGTTCGGCCCATCTCTAGTTATGATCAGTGTATTCTGATGCAGGAAAGTTCAACCTGAGTGGGAGAATTCCCCCATCTACATCGAATGTGTAGATGGGGGAAGTTGTATCTTTTTCAACCCACTGGTTCAACGAAAAAAAAAAGTAATCAATGTATGGGTTGCATAAGTGCTAAATGGAACTGAGCAAGTTTGTAAAGCTCTTGGAAGAACAAAAAGGGGGTGGGAGACCGATGAGGGAGAGTAGGGAGGGAGATTGGGAGAGTTTAGTGATCAGTGTACTGCAGTGACCAGTGTTCACTCATGCGAGGGCCAAGGTTGGTATCTCGTGGCTCAAACATCATTCATACCGCCAGGTATCTGTAGCTGCCTGATACTGGTTTCATATTTTCCGCCTAGGCATATTCTCTCTCAGGGGAGGGAGGAGGAGGAGCAGGTCTATTCCTCTCTCCTCGGTGTGGGGAGTGTGCTGGCTAGGCTGTGTGACAGTGTCAGACACTTGGCTTCAGCTGCAATGGGCCCCCCTACTGCCTGAGGCCCCCCCGCAGTGGAGGAATGCCAGGACCTGGTTGCAAGTGCAACCTTTGAGATCCTGGTAGTTCCACTTCCAGAAACATCCCATTCTTTTAAGGGGCTTTGATTGACAGCATGCTCTTACTAAGATTGTAACATAGTTCACCAGGTTGAAAAAAGACACAAGCCCATCCCATCAACCAAAAGAAAAAAAAAGGCAAACAAATAGAAAACCTCCATATAAACAATTCTATACCCACAGTTGATCCAGGGGAAGGCAAAAAAACCCCCAATAAAGCAGGATCTAATTTACTCCAGCGGGGGAAAAACCCTTCCTTATCCTTTAGAAGGCAATAGGATGTTCCCTGGATCCTCCACTGATGTGATATGGTAAAGATTATGAATGAATGTTGTTATATAGAAGGGATGAGGAGTGCTAATTATTTTTATAATTATTGTTGCTGAGGCAAGAGTTTGCTAGCTGTTGTGATTACCCATAAATTGTGATATCCAGGTACAGTATCTCACAAAGTGAGTACACCCCTCACATTTTTGTAAATATTTTATTCTATCTTTTCATGTGACAACACTGAAGAAATGACACTTTGCTACAATGTAAAGCAGTGAGTGTACATCTTGTATAACAGTGTAAATTTGCTGTCCCCTTAAAATAACTTAATAACCTGAAACTACGGATACTGGAAGCCTGTGCTAGCATTTCTCCTGCGGTGTTGCTATCAGTGTGTGAAGAGTGGGAGAAGAGGGTTGCATTGACCATCCAACACAATGGGCAGCACATTGAACACATTTTATAGGTGGTCAGAAATTTGTAAATAACTCATGAAAGAATAAAGTTACGTTAAAACCAAGCACACCGTTGTTTTGCTTGTGAAATTCCCAATAAGTTTGATGTGTCACATGACCCTCTTCCTATTGAAAATTCAATGGATTCAAAATGGCCGACTTCAAAATGGCCGCCATGGTCACCACCCATCTTGAAAACTTTCCCCCCTCACATATACTAATGTGCCACAAACAGGAAGTTAATATCACCAACCATTCCCATTTTATTAAGGTGTATCCATATAAATGGCCCACCCTGTACTTTACTTCAGTAACCCCAGCCACACAACTTCTAATTTGATTATACGATCTATATAGTTTTGGTTAAGAAAAAGAAGAGTAAAAATGAGGGTTTCCTAGAAACAAATTGTAAAACAGTTTTTGAAATAACGGATTTCAAAGTGTAGCTATTACTACTGATGAGAAAGTAATTAGGAAAAAATGTATTATCTATTCAATGTGTTCTTCTCTTGCACCACTGATTAGGTCAGAAGCTAGCTGCTTAAAACTGGGTCTAGAATGGCAAGACCTTTCGGTGTCTAAAGATGTAATCCTATCTGTATAGGAAGGCAGGGCTATGTGTATTGGCTTCTGGTACTTCTCACTTAGGGCTTAATATTCTAGTACCCAAACATCCTGCAGAGTCTATATGGCACAGCTTAGAGAGAGAGCATTCAATGAGCTTTCTATAAAGATATAATACATCAATGTTGCTAATCAAGACAGGAGAAGTAATCAAAATAAATATTGTTTGGGAATAGGACCCAAGGTGTCCTTGCCTTCAATGAAGGAAAAGGGACAAACGGTGGTTTAACCTGATATATCTTTATTAGAACAATTTATTAGAAAAAATGTATCATTAAAGAGAAAGCACAAACAATGGGAAATTACACAAGATAAAAACTGTCAATTGACAACGTTGTCATTTAAAAACACATGGCCCATGAGCTCAGCCATATCCAAGTTATCCACTTGTGTCAATCACCCAAAGCCATTTAGTGTGACATAACACATAATGCTTAAGTACACAGGGTGAGGTGAGTTCTGGGAAACCTTGGTGGCACAAACTAGTATCTGTATTGTGCTCAACCATGGACCTCCAGACTCCCTATATGCCCTTAAAGCTGCTGCATAGAGTATCTACAGAAGTGAAAAGGCATTGATCATCACAGACAAATAAATGCAGTTTCAGGCTGGAAGGTATCCTTGCCAATTAGTGAACATGGCAGGTTAGGTTTCTTGATGTAGTACTGTCATAGAGATAAAGAGTAAGAGTAAAACAGTGGAATGCAGCATGCAGTGATAAAGCAATGTGACTTCAGTCTAGGAGGAACAATAGATCCACAAGACCGCAACCTGCCTTTTAATTGTTCGGCACCATGTTTCCATGAAACATTTCTGACAGCACCACATTTAATTGGAGTGAAGGGATATATGTATCTGAGTCAAAGCACAAACCCTCAAAGTAGTTCAGGCTGTGATCGTTTGCTGGGTATACCAGCTTAGAAAAAACTCACTGTTTGAATAGTATTGGGTTTGTCCTCAATTGCAGGTACAAGGTGATGAATCCAGAGTCATTTGCAGGGTGCAAATCTCTGTGTTCCTAGTCCTGGTGACACACACAGGGTATCATCCACTCAAAACTGGCATGGGCTGTCCGGCCGTCTGCTTCTGGTTTCCGATCATTCGTGGACTTCTGGTTCGCGGAGACAGGGGGAGGGCTGGAAGGTCATGAAGAGCCCAAGTTGGCTATCGGCAGAAGGCATGTGTAGGCACACACACACTGACATGTTCCACCCACTTATAATGCGGGTTTCTTCAGGGTGAGGTGTTTTAAAATGTCAGTTTTTATCATGTGTAATTTCCCATTGTTTGTGCTCTCTCTTTAATGATATATATTTATTAGAACAATTTGGTAGAAAAAATGTATCAGGTTAAGCCGCAGTTTGTTCCTTTTCCTTCATTGGAGGCAAGGACACCTTGGGTCCTATTCCCATCCCATTTTATTTTGGCTGGCCAAAAAGAGCCACGGTTGCGGATTTGTTCTAGACCAGGGATAAGCAATTAGCGGACCTCCAGCTGTTGCAAAACTACAAGTCCCATCATGCCCTTGCCTCTGGGTATCAAGCTTGTGGCTGTCAGAGTCTTGCTATGCCTCATGGGATTTGTAGTTCTGCAACAGCTGGAGATCCGCTAATTGCATATCCCTGTTCTAGACCATGTTTACATCAATTCTTATGTCCAAAGCAATTAGAAGGTTAAAATAAACAAATGTTGAGTATGACAAGTTCCTACATATATGAGCTACAAGGAGGTTGTATTCCTCTCTTGTATTTTATAGGGTATTGCTTTAGGTTCTGACCTGAACATTGGAATATCACAATGTGGCTTCCACTGAGAAGATAATTTAATATTAGGCCGAAAGATACCACCTGATACAAGATTCTCACTTCATCATAGTAGTAACAACACAACCAAAACAAATCAGTTTTTTTTTAAGTGGCACTAACTGTGGCATCAGGGCAAGTGACATTTTTACATAGAGGGACACACTCATATGTGAAGAGAAAATACAGAAGGGCCATTAAACCCTTTCAGCACAGCATCCTTAACTTGGGGCAATAAGTATGTTATTACTTTAATCTTGTGCATGATCTCTCCAAGGTTTACAATTTTCTAAGCGTGGAACAGCGGGAATTTTAAGTAAGGCCCAGCCTGGCCTAATCAGGATACTGCCCCACTACCAAGTCCATACTCTTTGCTGCATCAGACTGTCTGTCACTGCACGCAGGTTTGAAATTGAAGAAACCCCCCTAAAGAAATAAACGTCAGTTCGGGCTAGAAAGACCAGGCATCCCTGTACATTTCCAGCAGCGTAACTTCCAACATTTACAGAGGCAATGCACTTCTTCAGCACATACGCTTGGTAAAGTCCCAAACGATTAAACTCCTTTGGAGAAACCTGTGTCTATGCATTGCATAAACTATAAACTTCCTCCTATATACTCTTCTTAGCTAAGGGGTGACATGACTTTCCTTCCCTCTCCAATGGGAAGAAGACTCATACATGAATATCTATAGTGTGAGATAATCCAACACACTCCTTTCTATGACTGTGTCACTCATAGCTGTTGTCTCAGACGTTCCTGCCTGGATTGCTCCCAGGGAGTCCTGCGGTAACGCATGGGGACGGAGTTCCTGCACTTTTTCCACAGCTGGAACTCTGTTCCCATTAGCAGCCGTGTTCCGCGGATTGGCGGTGGCTTACCTGGGGGGGGGGGGGGGGGGGG
>BLSH010333296.1:307062-318519 GCA_018402905.1 Glandirana rugosa | reverse complement strand
TGCCCCCCCCCCCCCCCCCAATGAACAATAACTCTTTAGTTAAAGAGGTTGTAAAACCTCTGAAAAAAGAAAAAAAAACCCTGCAAGAGAAGGGCATAATGAGCTAGTATGCACCGCATACTAGCTCGTTATGAAATACTTACCTTAGAACGAAGCCCTGTATCGGCCCTGTCCCGTTGTTACTTCCGGGATCGTGGCTCCGGCGCTGTGATTGGCCGAAGCTGCGGTGACGTCACACCTGCGCATGTGCTCGGGAGCCGTCATTATCGGCGCGGCCCTATAGAAACGGCATCAGTGTGCTTGCACCGATGACGTTGGCGCAAGTGTATACAGTAAATATCTCCTAAACTATGCAAGTTAAGGAGATATTCATGGCACCTACAGGTCAGCCTTATTATAGACTGACCTGTAGGTAAAAGTGGTTGCCCAGGGTTGACAACCACTTTAAGCTCACCTTGCTTACCCTTCCAACAGTGACTCGCATCTAAGCCCACCATACTTCCGCCTACAAACAGCGAACTGGTCTCTGAGCTCCACATGCTTTCCCAACCCAACAGTGACTCAGTAGATCAGCTTTCCCTGATCCTCCAACCCAACAGTGACTCTGGAGCTCAGCTCCCCCTCCCAGCAGTGACTCAGGAGTCTAGCTCACTGTTCATGGCTTATCAGCTCATTTATTACTGCATCCTTTCACAGCAATGCCTCTTAGGTTTTCTTTTTGTCTCAACAAAGGCTCAGCAGCTCAGCTCCCCATACTTCCACTCTCACCCTAGACTAAATATTTGAGGTTAGCCTGCTCCCTCATCCCAGCAGTGACTTAGCATCTCTGCTTAGCAGTGAATCCGTATCTCAGCTCCTCCTGCTCTTTCCTACCAACAGTGACTCTGCTTACCATGCTTCCCTCTTCCAGCAGACAAACACCACATGTCTCCACTAAACAATCTCCACCTACTCGTCCCAACTTCCACATCTTTCCATATCCAAGCTCCCCCCCCACATCCCTAAATAAATAATTACCTTTCATGGTTCTAGGGAAGCGTCCCCAAGACATGCCAGTCGTTTTTTCATGTAAAGAGGACCGGTTAATCCTTTAAATGTACATTATACCAGGGAATTATGTGACCAAAAAGGATAAACATATAGTTAAAAAAATGTTTTTTTAGTGTTTCTTTAAATTTTCTGTGTACTTTTTTTCCACTTGGAAAGGCCAGTCCTACTGTGACTTCTAATTGCAATGGGGGGAATTAACACAATTGTCACGAGTAGCACGTGCCATATTACAAAGCAGATAGACCTGTTTCAGGTCTAATTGCTGCACTCGTGCAAATTTATTTTTTACAGTGAAATAGAAGCTGGTATGGCTTCTTCATCTAAATAAAAAATGAACAAATGGCAGTTTTTAACTACTTCCCGACCGCGCGCCGTGTTTTCATGGCGGCAGTCTGGATGCTGAGCGCTTATCGCCGTAAATAGACGGCGATCTGCAAACAGCCACCTGAGGAGTGTGCCCGCGGCTCGGGCGGACCCGATGTCCGCCGGCGAGCCGCGATGAGCAGCTACAGGGAAAGTACGGGGAACCGCCGATGTAAACACGGCGGTTCCCCGTTCTGTTAGTAGGGGCATGAGAGATCTACTGATTCCTGTCACTGGGATCAGTTAGATCTCTCATGCCCATGTTAGCCCAACCCCCCCACAGTAAGAACACACCCAGGGAACACAGTTAACCCCTAGATTGCCCCCTGCAGGTTAACCCCTTCACTGCCAATGACATTTATACAGTAATCAGTGGACATTTCTGATCGCTGAATAAATGTCATTGGTCCCAAAAAAGTGTCAAAAATGTCCGACATGTCCGCTGCAATATCGCATTACCGCTAAAAATCGCATATCGCTGCCATTACTAGTAAAAAAAAAAAAAAAATAAAAACCCCAGAAATGAATTCTCACCATTCGTAAACGCGGCCACTTTTGCGCAAACCAATCAATAAACGCCGATTCCAATTTTTTTTATCGCAAATATGAGGAATTATATAAATCGGCCAAAAACGGTGAAAAAAAATGTTTTTTTATATTTTTTTTTTGGATTTGAATTTTAGCAAAAAGTAAGAAATTTGGGTTTTTTTGCAAAATGGTCGCTCTTCTTTTGTTTATAGCGGTTATCAGAAATGACACAGTGGCGATCAAATACCACCAAAAGAAAGCTCTATTTGTGGGGAAAAAAGGACGCAAATTTTGTTTGGGTGCAACGTCGCCCGACCGCGCAATTGTCAGTTAAAGCGACGCAGCGCCGAATCGCAAAAAGTGCTCTGGTCCTAAAGCTGGAAAACCTTCCGGTTGGTAAGTGGTTAATATAGTTTTTAATATAGAAAACTGTTGCAGATCCCTGCCAGATTGGACCTGCCGTAGAGCCTTTGAACTGGCTACCATAACCTGGCAGACAGGTCACTTGCCCTCGCTGCCTGTGTAGTGAACACACTACATAGGCAGAACCTGCATATAGGCAGGGAAAGTCGCTTTTCTTACCTATATGTCTGGCTGTTAACCATGGAAAACATAGGGTTAGCAGCCTTTCTCCTTTCTCTTGCTCTCAGCTGAGCAGGGAAGAGGGGGAGGCAAGGATTGGGGGGCAGGCTTGAGAACTTCAGCTCCCCTGCTTTCTATGATGTCTCTCTGCGAGCAGATCACGTAACAACTGGATCTGATCCATTTTCTCAGTTTAGAAGAGTAGTGCAAGCTTTATGCCCGACTCACCATTTGTGAGTCAAAAGGTTGACAGTTCTTTTTGCTGTTATATCCTCCAATCTTTTATTCTGCACATTCTTTCCCTTGACATTCCTTTCTTGCACATATCAACCATTGTCATACCCTCCATACTCCACTCTGCCTTCTGCCATACTGTGGCAAAAAAACAAAAACAAAAAAACATTGAAATCCATGTGTCCGGCACCCTGCATATAGATTAGGGGCCGGCACATGGATTAAGGGGGGGCGGCGATCTGCGCCACGTATGGGAGGGCCTCAACTGGTCTCAAGACCAGAACATGTAAGGAGAGGATACTGATGTGAGCTGGATGCTCGAACTGTGTCAATTCTGTGCATTATTTTTAACTTTTCAATTAGGCCAACCAGAGTTCTCTGGAGGCACTTGATGTTATGTGCTCTTTTTAACAATTTTTGTGAGTAGTCTTTATCTATGATAAAATTGGTGATTTTATCGTAGTTCACCATTGGAGCATTGCCTTTTTCTTTTTATGGTAGTTAATGATGATAGTCTTGTGCAGAGAATATATTTGAGTGGAAGGCTATCCAGTTGGATCATAAGGGATTCTACATCTTTATATGCTATGGGCATGGCATTGCGGTGAGCGTATGTCTTTTGGGAGGTGGTGGAACACTTTGCACATTGGAGGTGAGGCTAAGAATTAGCTCTTGGATATTGAAAGCACAGAGTGAAGTATGATTTTATCACAAGAGATTGTCGTACTATTTTCAAATTTGCACATTGGTGTTATGTGACAGATTCATAGTATTTATTTACATATGCATATTCTTTTATTTTGTTGTTCACTTTAATTTGATGGGGTATTAATATAGTAGCAGTGTGATGGAGGAGTAGTATCAATCTGAGTTCAATTTTGTTGCACTATATTTATTCTATTTCGTTTTTTTTTGTATTATACAGTGGGTAAAATAAATATTGAACGCGTCACCATTTTTCTAGGTAAATATATTTCTAAAGGTGCTATTGACACAACATTTTCATCACATGTCAGTAACAACCCATGCAATCCATACATACAAAAAAAAAACAATACAAAAAAATTTAGAAATTAAGTTGTGTGTAATAAAATGGAATGACACAGGGAAAAAGTATTGAACACGCTAACTGAAATGTATTTAATACTTTGTACAAAATCCTCTGTTGGTAATGACAGCTTCAAGGCACCTGCTGTATGGAGAAGCAAGCATTGCCTATTCTACCACAGTGTTCAAATCTTGAAGGTTCTGTGGGCCTCTTTTATAAACTCTGATCTTTAGTTCTTTCCATATATTTCCTATTGGATTCAACTCAGGTGATTGGCTGGGCCATTCTAGCAGCTTTTTTTCCTTCTTTGAAACCAATTGAGAGTATCCTCTTCTTTTTGTTTGGGATCATTGCCTTGCTGCAATGTCCACCCTTCTTTCATCTTCTTCATCCTGGTAGATGGCAGCAGATTTTTATCAAGAATGTCTTGGTACATTTTTGCATTCATCCTTCCTTCAATGACATGAAGTCTGCCAATACCGTATGCTGAAAAACAGCCCCACACCATGATGTTCCCACCTCCAAACCTCACTGTTGGTATGGGGGGGGGGGTGTTTTTGGGGTGATGTGCAGTACCATTTGACCTCCAAACATGGTGTGCATTATGGAATCCAAAGAGTTCAATTTTGGTCTCATCTGACCAGAGTGTTTTCTCCCAGTATTTCACAGGCTTGTCTAAATGTTGTGCAGCAAATGAGCTTCAACATGCTTTCCCTTTAGCAATGGAGTCTTGCATGGTGAGAGTGCATGCAGGTCATGGTGGTTGAGAGCATTTCTTATTGTTTTCTTTGAAGCAATTGTACCTGCTATTTCTAGGTTTTTCTGAAGGTCTCCACAAGTGGTCCTTGGCTCTAGGACAACTCTTCTGATAATTCTTTTCACTCGTCTGTTAAAAATCTTGCCAGGTCGTGACCATTTTTAAAATTTATTTTATTATAATATTAAACAGGATTTATATAGCGCCAACAGTTTGCACAGCACTTTACAACGTGAGGGCAGACAGTACAGTTACAATACAATACAGGAGGAATCAGGTGTTTGGTGAAATGATGTTCTTTCCTCTTCCATGTAAGGGCCCCAACAGTGCCCACTGGAACATTCAGAACCTTACCTTGGTAATGAGACATCTTTTTATAGCCCATCAGTTGAGACTGAACCAGCTGATATTAATTTGCACTGACAAGGGGCAGGATTACTTTCTAATTACTGATAGATTTCAGCTCGTGTCTTGGCTTCCCATGCCTTTTTGCGTCTCCCTTTCTTCATGTGTCCAATACTTTTTCCCTTTGTCATTCCATTTTATTACACATAACTTAATTTCTGAACTTATTTATTTTGGTGTCTGTATATGAATGGATTGCATGGGTTGTTACCGACATGTCATTTCATGTCATGTCAATAGCACCTTCAGAAATATAATTACCTAGAAAAATGGGGACTTGTTCAATAGACTTGTTCATGGCTGAAAAATTTGTTTGTTTTCATTTTTTTCGTTTTTTAATTTTTTTGGAAATTCAAAAATTCCGTAAGGAGGAGATTCAAAAAATTCGGAAATTCACGGTAATTCGGCAATTTCCGTAATTTGCAGTAGTTTGGCAATTGCGGTAATTATGAAAATCGTGGTAATTCGGCAATTGCGGTAATTCGGAAATCCGCGGTACTTCGGCAATTGCAGTAATTCGGAAATCCAGCAATCAGAACAGCCGAATATCCGAATTTTGCAAAATTCCGAAATTCGGAAATCCGAAAAGAACAAACAACATTTGGCGCGCTTGCGTGCTCACTGTGTTCTGGGGGGGGCCAGGAAGCGGGTAGGGCGGACTCGATCTCCGCCGGCTACCCGCAATGGCTCCCCCGCAGTGAGAGAACAGAATATATGGAAGCTGTGATCACTCCCCTCTCTCTGCCAGCCCAGCCCCCATACAGTTACAACACACTGAGGGAACACAGTTAACCCTTATAGCGCCCCTTCAGGTTAACCCCTTCACTGCCAATGACATTTACATAGTAATCAGCGCATTTTCATAGCACTGATCGCTGTATTAATGCCAATGGTCCCAAAAAAGTGTCAAATGTCGCAGTACAGCTAAAAATCGCAAATCGCCGCCATTACTAATAAAATATAAAAAAATAAAAACCCCATAAATTAATTCTCATTATTCGTAAACGCGGTAACTTTTGTGCAAACCAATCAATAAACGGCAATTGCGATTTTTTTTTTTTTTTACCAAAAATATGAGGAAGAATATAAATCGGCCAAACCCAATGAAAAAAAATGTTTTTTTTATATTTTTTTGGATTTGTATTTTAGCAAAAAGTAAGAAAAATTGTTTGTTTTGCAAAATTGTCGCTCGTTTTTGTTTATAGTCGTGATCAAAAATGACGCAGAGGGGATCAAATACCACCAAAAGAAAGCTCTATTTGTGGGAAAAAAAGGATGCAAATTTAGTTTGGGAACAACGTTGCACGACCGCGCTATTGTCAGTTAAATCGATGCAGTGCCGAATCGCAAAAAGTGCTCTGGTCCTAAACTAAGAAATCCTTCCGGGGCTGAAGTGGTTAAGTTCACTAACAGCCAAATTTTCAAGGAAATTCCAATACCTATAATTTAATTAATTATTTATTATTATTTCAAATATTCTTTCTTATTTCCGAATTTCGGAGGTTAGAGGTGCAGAGGAGGTCTTTCGCTAGAATTATTGCTCACACTCTGGCGATACCTCACATGTGTGGTTTGAACACCGTTTTCATATGCGGGCGCACTTACGGATGCGTTTTCTTTGCTGCGTGAGCTCACAGGGACGGTGGCGCTTTACATTTTTTTTTATTTATTATTATTTAATTATTTTTTTTAGCACTGTTCCTTTAAAAAAAAAAATCTGATCACTTTTATTGCTATCACAAGGAATATGAACATCCCTTGTTATAGTAATATAGGGTGACAGGTACTCTTTATAGAGAGATGGGGGTCTAAAAGACCCTCCATACCTCCTTTAAACTTCACAGTATTCAGATCGCCGGCGATTCAGAATACTGTCATACTTTTAAAACCGGCGCCATTGGCCCCCAAGTAAACCGGAAGGGACATTGTGACGTCGCTTCTGGAATTTGACAAAGGAGACCTGATTGGAGCCGATTTCGGGGAATAGCAGACTACACGCTCTAAAAAAATGGTGCCCGGGATATAGCCTGCAGCCACAGGCTATATCCCGATACCTCCACTTAAAGGAGCCGCCGTATATATACGGCAATACGCTTTAATTGGTTAAATATGAAATTTATTACATTTCATATTTAAGTTCACTAACAGCCAAATTTTCAAGGAAATTCCAATACCTGTAATTTAATAGTTATTTCTTATTTCTAATGTTCTTTCTTATTTCCGAATTTTGGAAATTCAGAAATTATATTAAATTTATAAAAGTTCATATTTAAGTTCACTAACAGCCACATTTTCAAGGAAATTCCAATATCTATAATTTAATAGTTATATATTATTTCAAATGTTCTTTCTTATCTCTGAATTTCCAAATTTCTGAAAATCGGAAATAAGAAAGAACATTTGAAGTAATAAATTATTATTTCAAATGTTCTTTCCTATTTCCGATTTTTCAGAATTTACAAAATTCTGAAATAAGAAAGAACATTTGAAATAATAATAAATAACTATTTAATTATAGCTTTGGAATTTCCTTGAAAATTTGGCTGTTAGTGAACTTAAATATGAAATATACCACTAACAGCCATATTTTCAAAGAAATTCTAATACCTATAATTTAATAGTTATTTATTAGTTAGTTATTATTTCAAATGTTCTTTGTTAATTTTGGATTTTCGGCTGTTCTGAATTACCGCAACTTCTGAATTACTATTAATTTCTGACTTACAGCAATTACCGCAATTGCCGTGAATTTTCGAATTACCGCAACTGCCGAATTACCGCAAATTTCCATGGGTAGTGTTCAATACTTATTTTACTTGCTATATATCAACACTTGAAAGTGTCACTTATTTAAGTAGTTTTTAAATTGTGGATTTATTTGAATCATTTTAAAAGTACCAGAAAATGGGTGTATTTTGTAACTTCTTTATCATAGTTTGTTAAATCCCCAACGTTTCCCATTTTTGCTTAGTAGTCATTGCTAGTAATTTAATCTATTGCAAATGCTAAACTATGAAACAATGTCTTGTTTGTACATTATCAACATTTTCTGTTATCTAACTATTCTTTTAAAATCTTTTACAGTCTGATGGATTTACTGTTATCTCGTTCATTCTTGTGATGAACCTGCTGATCTTCTGCGTGTCCGTCTCTATATCGGTATTTGGGTGCCGGGCTGTGAAAGAAATTCCAGTTAATGCCCCTGCGGTAAGATCATAGAAAGAGGCCTTGTGATTAGAGTTGAGCGAACACCTGGACGTTCGGGTTCGGAGGGTCCGTACGAACTTTGGGAAAAAGTCCGGGTTCGACAACGTTGCCCGAACATTATCCCGGACACCGAACCCCATTGAAGTCAATGGGGACCCGAACTTTTAGGCACAAAAAATGGCTGTAACAATGTCCTGGCAAGTGCTAGAGGGCTGCAAAAGGAAGTAAAATGGGGATAAGAGTAGGGCAAGTGCCCTACAAAAAATGGGGATAGGGAAAATAAATTAAAATAAAAAAAAAAATGGGAAGGGGGGGTGGATGTGGAGTAGGAGCCTAGAGGTTGACTAGGCCGTGACCATGTCAGTGTAGGTGGAAGTGGCGGTGGTCGAGCAGGAGAAGGAGGTAGCCAACATGGTATTTTTTTTTTGTTTGTTTATAATTGGGGTAGCCCCCAAAATATTGAGGCCTATTAAAAAAAAACAAGTATATGAATGGCTGTGTGAGTCCGGTCTAAATGTTTATTCTGCACAAGGTACAGACAAGTCTTGTGGGATCCATGCCTGATTCATTTTAATAAAGGTTAGCTTGTCCACGTTGGCTGTGGACAAACGGCTGCGCTTGTCTGTGATAACGCCCCCTGCTGTACTAAACACATGTTCAGACAATACACTGGCTGCAGGGCAGGCCAGCACCTCCAAGGCATAAACGGCAAGCTCAGGCCATGTGGCCAATTTGGAGAAACAGAAGTTGAATGGGGCAGACCCATCAGTCAGTATGTGTAGGCGTGTGCACACATACTCTTGCACCATGTTGCTGAAATGCTGCCTCCTGCTAAGACGTTGTCTATCGGCTGGTGGTGCTGTTTGTTGTGGCGGGCTGCTGACAAAGCTTTGCCACATTTGGGCCATGCTAACCCTGCCTTCTGAGGTGCTGGCGGTGCCACAGCTGCGTTGGTGGCCTCTTCCTCCTCCTCCTCCTCCGCCTTCGCCTTGTGCTTCCGCTGAGCCCCCGGTGTCATTTGGGAATGCCCTCAGCAGCACCTCTACCAGTGTGCGCTTGTAGTCGCGCATCTTCCTCTCATGCTCCAGTGAGGGAATTAAGGACAGCACGTTGTCCTTGTAATGGGGATCCAGCAGGGTGGCCACCCAGTAATCAGAAGAAGTTACAATGTGGGCAACTCGGCTGTCGTTGCGCAGGCACTGCAGCATGTAGTCGGCCATGTGTGCCAGGCTGCCCACAGGCAAAGACAAGCTGTCTTCTGTGGGAGGTATATCATCTGTGTCCTCTGTATCCCCCCAGCCACGCTCCAGTGATGCCCATGAGCTGCGTTGGGTGCCACCCTGCTGCGATTCCCCCTCCTCATCTTCCTCGTCCTCCTCGTCCTCCAGAACTGTGCCCTGGCTTGAATATTTTGGACCTGGCCTATGCTGGTGCAGGAACCCACCCTCCGAGACACTTGCGAATGACTGGCCTGATAACCGTGGAAATGACCCCTCTTCCTCCTCCTCCTCCTCATCCTCCTGTGCCACATCCTCTTCCAACATGGCCCGAAGTGTTTTTTCAAGGAGACATAGAAGTGGTATAGTAACGCTGAGAACAGCGTCATCGGCACTGGCCAGTTGGTGGAGGTCTCGCATGGAGGCCCACTCGTTGGTGGTGAAGTGTTGCTGTTCCGCAGAGCGACTGACCCGTGCATGCTGCAGCTGAAACTCCACTATTGCCTGCTGTTGCTCGCACAGTCTCTCCAGCATGTTCAAGGTGGAGTTCCACCTTGCGGGCACGTCGCATATGAGGCGGTGAGCGAGAAGGCCGAAGTTCCGCTGCAGCGCAGACAGGCGAGCAGCAGCAGGGTGAGAACGCCGAAAGTGCGCACAGACGGCCCGCACTTTCTGCAGCAGCTCTGACATATCCGGGTAGTTTTTTAGAAAATTCTGTACCACCAAATTCAGCACATGCGCCAGGCAAGGGATGTGCGTCAAACGGGCTTGGCCCAGAGCCGCTACGAGATTGCGGCCATTGTCGCACACCACCAGGCCGGGCTTGAGGCTCAGTGGCAACAACCACTCATTGGTTTGTTGTTCAATGCCCGTCCACAGCTCCTGCGCAGTGTGGGGTTTATCCTCCAAACATATCAGTTTTAAAACAGCCTGCTGTCGTTTCCCCCTGGATGTGCTGATGTTGGTGGTGAAGGTGTTATGCTGAGCAGATGAGTTAGTGGTCGAGGAGGAGGAAGCGCAGTAGGAGGAGGAGGCAACAGGAGGCAAAGAGAAATGCCCTGCAATCCTCGGTGGTGGAAGGACATGCGCCAAATGGCTAGCCGGCTCAGGCCCACCCGCCACTACATTTGCCCAGTGTGCAGTTATCGAGATATAGCTTCCCTGCCCGTGCTTACTGGTCCATGTATCAGTGGTTATGTGGACCTTGCCACAGATGGCGTTGCGCAGTGCACACTTGATCTTGCCCCCGACTTGTTTGTGCAGGGAAGGGATGGCTCGCCTGGAAAAGTAGTGGCGGCTGGGAACCACGTACTGTGGGACAGCCGCCGCCATCAGGTTTTTGAAACTGTCCATGTCCACCAGACGGAATGACAGCATTTCAAAGGCCAGGAATTTTGAAATGCTGGCATTCAGGGCCAGGGATCGTGTGTGGGTAGGGGGGTACTTCCTCTTTCTCGCCAGTGTTTGGGAGATGGACAGCTGTAAGCTTCCATGGGACCATGTGGAAATGCTTGGGGACGGTGGCGGACATGGTGGCGTTGCTGTCATATCGTCTGTTTGCTGGGTGGCAGGTGACACTGTCACTGTAGAGGTGGAGGAAGAGAGCGAGGCAGCAGCAGAAGAGGAAGCAGGAGGAGGCCGAGACCTTTCTTGGATTTTGAGGTAATTAATCCAATGCAGCTTGTGCCTTGAATTTAGATGCTTGGTCATGGGGGTTGTGCTCAGGTTGAGAACATTTATGCCCCGGCTCAGGCTATCATTGCACAGCTTGCAAACCACTCGTGTCTTGTCTGGCGTGGGTCCCTGGATCGTGTGGTTTCCGTCGAGTTTCCGCAAGGGGGCGTACCGTCAAGAAGTCTGTTACACGACTGCTGTTCTGTGCTCACCAAACGTTCGACACGTTACTATCGGACTCGGCCCCGTATTTACAAGAGTTGGACTCGTGTTGGGGGTACTGGTTCGTAGATTTAAGTTCCGTGTTCGACGTAACCTAATTAATGGAGTTTTAGGTTCTTTCCAGAGCCGGAGGAGGACGAAGGAGAAGACGACGACGGAGCGAGAGAAGG
>BLSH010333296.1:274988-296688 GCA_018402905.1 Glandirana rugosa | reverse complement strand
GAAAAGATGAATTCTGCCACGTTTTTGTGACCACATTGGAGAGATTTTTAAGCAAGTGCTGCCACGCGCTGCCAGAAGATAATAAAAGCCTCTAAGTGTAACAAAGAAACTAAAAAAAGCTGCGGCAAACATCGATTGTGTTCCCACAATAATAAATACTAAAGCGAAAATGTTATGTGCTTGTGCTGCTAAATAATTCCATAAATACCATCTTAAAGTATTGTGACCAAAAACAAAATAAGTATTGATGGTATCTATGGAATTCTTTAACAGCGCAAGCACATAACGTTTTCGCTTTAGTATGGGAGAAATTTTACCTCATTTCCTGTCCCTGTGAATACAGAACAAGAACTGAGGGGAGTTAAGGAGATAGGAGGACAGACAAAAATAACTTCCGTAAGGACTATGGCATGGTGGTTCTGAAGTAGATGGAGAACACTGTATTAAATGAGATATTCTGTGCTATCTAAAGCTTGTTACACTAACGTTAGTTCCAACGTTAGTACAGCAATCTCCTCCACTGAGCTGTTGTGCTCTGACAGGGGGGTGGCCCCCGCCAGAACACTCCGATCAGCGCTCTCAGCCATTGGTGGGCTGCTTACCCCGTAAGCCCTGTACACACTGGCTGAATGTTCGGAGACATTGGCTGGTTCAATAAAAACATTCGGCCTGTGTGCATGCCAACCGGTCCAACAGAAGCCAGCCTTTCGGCTGTCTTCTGTGCATGCTGGGAAACCACCAGCCGTCCGGCTCCCGATCAGTGCTCTCAGCTAATGGCTGAGAGCGCTGATTGGAGCGTTTTGGTGAGGGGGCCGTCCCCCTGTCAGAACACAACAGGTCAGCAGGGGAGTTTGCTGTACTAACGTTGGATCGTTGGCTCCGACTGGAGCTGACAGTTATTTTTTTCGCTCAATCCACTGTGTTTAGCATAAAAAAACTCATAGTGTGTATCAGCCTTTAGGAGCGACCTTTGATGTAACATGGCCTACACAGGGGCAGCTTGGATGTTGGTGGATGAGGAGTACCACAAAAAGTCATCAAAATGCTTTCAAATGAGAAAAATCTGCTTTATTTGTAAAAAAAAATACATCCAACACATATCAGTGTTTTTTGACACATTCCCATTTTCCCATTTTAGCTCTATAAGTTAGGCAAGGTGAGATCCAGTTGGTAATTGGATATATTACTTAGGATCTTGGAACTTTTAGAAGATACATTCTGTGCCCTGACCCCATGGTTGGTGTCAAAAGCCAGCTGTACATCGAAGCACAGACTCCATCTCCTAAAGCAGTGGTACCCCCAATAGACCATGTTTTGGGAATTTACCTTAGATAAAATAGCTGTCATAAATATTGAGCCATTGACATTGATTTAAAAACATCTGTTAAGGTTAAGGAAATCGTGAAATAGTAATGCTCAAATTCCACTGGACACATATCCTGTCGGTTTTAACTACTGCTGCCCGGTGCCAGTCCTCCTGAAGAGCATGTCTCACTCTTTGCAAATCTCCATGTGTTGGAATGGGTCCGCATACGTTAATGTTATCCATGGTAACAAAGATCAAGAAACTGGCTTCAGCTTAACCTCCTCTCATAGGACACAATCTTCTTGCCGCATTTCACCCAGATGGGGCTTAATCGTAGAGGTAAGAGTGGCCACAACCATTGGGTTTATATGCATCATAAGCCAAACACAACACTAGCGATTGCAGACTGGGTATAGAATAGCATATAAAGCACTACCAACTTCCGAAAAGTCAGAGAGGAATGTGCATATATGTATAGATGTATGACTATAAGCACACATTTCTGAAGATGATGAAAAGTATTCCTCTATACTGTATATTGAAATTGGATGTAGGACATCCCACATATAACAATCATCCACGGCAATATAAACTGCGCTGTTAAGTGTCTGTCATTTTCAATGACCCATGCAAATCAAGATAAAACACAAAGCCCCAATATTCTAAATAACCTTTATTACTACATCCTGTTGAAAACAATTATGATAAAATCCATTTTATTGTTGTCTTGGTTAAAAGCAACAACAACAAGATTGTTATTAAAAAATAGAAGATGAAAAGAGCAAAACATGAAAAAAGTGTCAAAAAGGGG
Organism: Glandirana rugosa; assembly: GCA_018402905.1. NCBI lineage: Eukaryota > Metazoa > Chordata > Amphibia > Anura > Ranidae > Glandirana > Glandirana rugosa. The sequence continues at coordinate 294,571 of BLSH010333296.1, read as the reverse complement.
CACCCAAAAATCCTACTCAAAGGAATCAAAAAAATATGGAAATAAGGAAAAATCCAAAAATGCCCAGGACTGATATCACCCCACACTGGAAAATGAAAATGTCTGAAAACCGGCACACAGAAGAAGATGCCGGTGCTGGGAAGGGACGGGGCTGTTGCGGAAGAGGTGTAGCTCCCTTTAGTTTCGCTTTAACAACTCATTCACTCGATGAGGAGGCATTTGACTAACAGATTCCAAACAGTTCAGGTAGATAGAGAGAGAAAGAGATGAGAAACAGAGACCTGGTATCTGACAAGGAGGAGTGTCCACAGTCCAGGAAGAGATGTTAACAGTCCCATTTACAAAGATACAAAGTCTTCTGGCCTCTCCTCTTGGAGGATGCTATATTGATACATGGTGCTTTAGACGTCTTTAGGCCTCCAGGCAGAAGAATGTAGAACCCAAGGGCTCCTGCCCTGTTTAGGTGGCAGGACTGGCACTTTATCTAGGTGGCTCTAGATCAGTGGTCTCCAAATTGTGGCCCGGGGCCAGATGCGGCCCTTTGCTTGCCTCTATCTGGCTCTAGGGAAACTATTTCTCTAACTGACACCAATGATGAGGCACCACTCCTCCCACTGACACCATTAATAGGGCACCGTTCCTCCCCTTGACACCATTGATGGGGCACAATTTCTCCTGCTAAAAATAACAATGGGGGACTATTCCTCCTGCTAAGATCAATGATAGGGCACTATTCCTCCCACTGAGGCCGGGATATTTTTTACTCACACTGACCACAGTCTGACCCCCTAAAGCCTGAAGGACAGTAAACTGGCCCTTTGTTGAAAAAGTTTGGAGACCCCTGCTCTAGCTATTGAGGTTCATTCTCTAACTATTAGGACATCTAGTGGCCAGCCAAGGAACTACAAAAGGCTACCGGGAGGATGGAGTGAAGTTAGGATAGAGGTCTCATCCCTCATGACCTTCAGAACATAAGGGAGGGGGTGAAAGAGTTGAAAAATAGACTTGCCACACCCAGGAAATGCATTTCCCTATTCCCTCCAGATTGTCAGCAACTGAGAATAAATTAATTTTTGGCACCAAAAAGCTAATAATGTGGAAAAATGTCTGCAATGGAATAATATTCAAATAATGGACACCTAGAGAAATCTGAGAAACAAAATCCTGACACCTTTATTGAAAAATGGCTGCAAAGTACATTCCCTGATTCTCACTTCTCTATGGCATTTGCTGTTAAAAGGGTACACAGAGTACTAGCTAAATCCCCTTCCCTTGGATGCTCCACTGCCCCCAGCCACTTCTAGGTTTCCTCCATCTCCTGCCTTTTTATGAGCTCTTTAACTTTTGTATACATGTGAGTATATTTTAACCCGACTTCTGTAATAAAACCTTTCAAAACGGTATTACACGATTGGGTGTTCCCTTTTTTCCTCTGCTTATGCACATCGGCACCTGAGACACCGGAGGTTTTGAAGCAAGACCTGGAGTTTCCTCGGGAGCCTTCCTCCCCCCTCCCCCCGTATATGGATCAGGAGTGACAGACCACCAGGACCCAGGACCATCCCCCTACAACATCAGAGGTCGTATCAGGACGGATTCCTCCCCTTACCGGACATCAGCAGATGTGACGACCCATAACCGTGGATGACCAATATTAAACAACGCGCATATTTTACCATCATCTGGTAAGCCTCCACCCACTTGTTTTTACATCAAGATTTTCCGATTATTTATGAAAATATGTGATACCTATACTTCAAGTGAAGAACTGTCATTTATTTACCTCATCATCGGCGCTGCATATATTGCTTATTTATTCTATTGGACAATTTTAGATCTATTGTTTTATGCGTGCTGCCTTTTAAAGATACATAATATATCAAACATCATCATTCCCACTGAAGTGAGCGCGGGTTGCTACCTTTTTTATTGTTCCCAGCCACTTCTAGCCTGATAACTGAATTGTAAAGTCCATGTCCTGATTTTGTGAGAAGTTTACCAGAAGAGCACTATAACCTATGAGAACTCATGTTTGTCTTGCCAGACTTCTCTATGGAGCACTAATTTAGAAATAGAGCTATCAGCCAAATGAAAAGACATAGAGCAATGTGCAACTTGAAGTTTACTGAATAAGTGTAGGATACATTGATAATGCAAACAAGTTGGTGATAGGGGTGTACAATAAGCACAGAACAAAAAAAATACCAGACAATGCAACCATTACAATACTAGGAGCTGCCTAGAAGCAGTTTCCTAGTAAGGGCAATGGGTGGCAGCACAGTTCAGTCTATGAGACACTCAGAGGAACTCTATAAAAACATTAAAGTGGATGTAAACCCGAAAAAAAAATGTAATTAACAATTCTGCCTAGTTGAGTATAAGATGTCATTTCATCTGTGACCAGTCTTGGCACGAAGAGTTAATCCAGCTCTGAGCAATGCTCTTATCTTTTTTCAGTAGGAAAAAAACAGACACGTGCAGAAATATGTGACTGTTACCTCCTCTATGCTGTGACTGACAGCTCATTTCCTTATCTCATACACAGAGCATACAGAGCTCCACACCCCCCTCCTTTCTTCTCCAGCTCTCCCAGGATTGGCTGCTCCACACCCCAGCATGAATGGCCATGCTGAAGTCATGTGGTGACTTTCCTGAGCTCCCGGCTGCACCCAAGCCCCAGGCCTCAGGTTCACCCCCCCAGACTGGGGGATCCCCTCCCGGACGAGGCCTGATCTGCAGCTCCAGCTACATCATCTCTTCCACCTGAACTTTCCTGACACCTGCCAGCATATCGCTGTATTTAAGGAGGCCTGCCCCCTGCCAACCAAGCCTGTGGATTGGTCAGGGCTCCTTGTCATACATTAGGGCATGACACCTCCTCATCCATCCCCCTTCTAGAGCATTCCCAGCTCAAGGGGAGGAATCTTCAATGAGTGTACATTCCTTCCATCTTCAGCCCCACCCCTGACCCACTCACAGCCCAGATCAAAACATTTAGGCCTGCACTTACAGTCAGGCCTGACTAGATTTTTCCTCTCCTGCCAAAAGTAAAAGCACCTACACTATAGGGGCACTACAAACAGGTGCAGTAATATAGAGGTTGAATAAAAACTTTAGAGTGGCATAACCTTTTGGAGTAAAACAGAACAAAAAAGGACAACTGAGGTTGCACCAGGGACAGAGGAATTGGTCTCAAAAAAGGGACAGTTGGAAGCTACATCTATAGATGCAGGACTACACCATTGGGAACGCAACACACTAGAGACAGTTGAATCAGTGTCCTTTGCAGAGGCTGGGACTTCTCCCGATAATATTGTGCTCCGAACCAGCTGCCTGCACATCGATAAAACCATGGAGGACCAGACACCTTTTGACAGATCTCTTGTCCAGTCACCTCAGTCTTATCCAACATAGACTCTCGGGATTGAAGAGGGTGGGAATTAGGAACGTTTATATTCCCTGAGTGTGTTCAGGAGCACAGGGGCCTGTGGGAGTCAAAAGGATTTTGGGAAAAGAAATAGAAAAATCCTGCACCGACAGCTGAACAAGGAGGGTAAAGAGGGACTTCACTGAAAAGTAACAGGAACAAAGAGCCACATTTATTGAAGTTAAATGCAAATCATGTGAAAAAAGGCTTAATTTATTCTATGGCCTATCCAGCACACCTATATGTTATCGATAAAAGGAAAGTGCAATTTTTCCCTGCTTAGGAACATATTATTTATGGACTAGGTTTGCACAAAGCAAAATCCACTTGAGGCCTTCTTGCTCCGTCTGATGGGTACAGTACCAGCTACCCCTCTAGTTAATATGTAGCACCCTCCTAGCTGGGTTGCTGACAGTTTGAGGCAAATTTAGTTTTTGGCTCCCTTGTAGCCAGGTGAGAGAAGTTTGATTGCTTTTAGCTGTTCTGGATTCTACTGGTTGCAGCCTCGACTGCTTTCTCCTGAATTCTGATAGTTTCCAGAATTTAGTGGGTGGAAGAGGCAGGCCCTCACTTGCATATTCATACAGCCTCAGCCAATCCCTGGCAGGAAAAATGGCCATCAAGGGGTTGAGGTGGGTATAAATAGGCTGGGGCCTAGAACATCAGGGTCACTGTCCTTTGGGAGAAGACTCAGCCTGAGGTCTGTGTCCTCTGAGCACATAACTGAAACTTATAAGAGGCCATCTGGGTCCCAGCTCCAGTTAGAGCTAGATTTCAGAGCACCTGAATGCAGTTAAAGGAAGTCCACAGAGGATCTGACCTGATGGAAAAACAGTACAGAAGCTGGCTGGTACTGCAGGAAAGCATTCAAGTACTCATTCAAGTGGCTGCACCCTGAAGAAGACAATACATTTAGAGAGTGCCCTCCATTAACTTTTGCACTAGTTCTGGAGTATTCCAAGGCTCACTCTGCATCCTGCCCAAGTTCAACAAGCAATACATTTAAAAAAGACACTTTCTGCCTGGTTCTGGTGAAGAGAGACTGGGAAGCTACAGTGTGTCTGGCTGCTTGCACTTAACGTGGAACTTCACTCTCTCAATCAACATTGATTATTTTTAAGCCTTATGCTGCTAGCATGAGTACATAGATAAGAAGATACATTATATTTACTTGTTTTAAACTTTTTTTTACATTTCTTCAGTTACTTCCTGGTTTCCATGCCTAGGCAAATTATGCCGTACATCCCAGGAGTCTTCAGGAGGGGGAGCCGTTTTCTCAGCTAAGCACATACTTCTGACTGCATGGCTGATCTAAGGGCAGATGAATTCCAGGAAATAAATGCTACATGGTTGATTTGCCCTTACTCAAACTGGACACTGGCAGAAATGCTAAGGGGGTGTTTTTCAAAGTGATTTCTCAGCAAAATAAAACATGGAGACATGGATGGATGAGTGGGCTTTGAACACTAAAAATGAAGTAAATAGCATTTTTTTAATATTCTTTTTAATAATCTTTCCAACATACATATACATCACAACATATATCTCTCATATAGCTCTCGCAGGAGCTTTTATTGTAAATCAATTCACATATATGTAAGGTAAAATACTGAACCAATAAAAGCTTCCACCTACCTCTTATCCCATATCGTACTCCCATGGTGTTATCACTTCTCTTCTACCTATTCTTATTCTAAATTCTTACTATTTATTCTTTTTTGCTGATTAATTTTGATCTATTCCACAGCTGTTGTGGGTTCCTCTATCCAACTAGACCCTATTTTCTTGAATTTCCTTGGACATCTCTTGTTACTGTATGCTTCTTTATATAGGGGTAAATTGCTATTCACCAGATTCTTGCAAAAGGCTAATGACGGGGGTGCTACTTTTTTCAGTTGAGTGTAATTGCTTTTCTTGCATAGAACAATAATAGACTGATTTGCATTTTTTTTTTATGCTGTAGTGATCTCATTTCCTATCAGCCCCAATAAATATGTTTCCAGATTTTTCTCCAGAGTAACTGATGTAACTAGGACTATCACATCCAGTACCTCTGTCCAGAAATTGCTGATTACCGGACATATATATATATATGGGAGAAGTCCCCTGGCATATACCCGCATCTCCAGCACCTCTGGGAATGCGATATGCTAATTTTATACATTCTATAGGGTGTATAATAAGCCTGATGGATTATTTTAAACTGAAATAATTTGTCTCACAAAGAGATGAATGCTTGAGAGGGTGATTTCCATATCTCCTGGCAATCATCTTCATCTAAGTGTTGAATATCTTGGGCCCACGGTGTCCAGAGTCCTTTCACATCAGACAGGTATATATTCATAAAATGAGCATATATTCTTGATATAGCTTTCTTCCCCCCCTCTAGTCTTACCACCCGTTCCAAGGCGGATTCCAACATATGTGGAAATCCCCCCGGGAACTCACTTTGCAGAGCATGAGAGAGATGCATATATCTTAGAATGAAATTACCTGGGGTATTATATTCTGTAGTAAATTGGCCCACTGTTTTTACCCCATATTTTAACCATATTCCTGGGCCTGGGATAGATCCCACATGGGCCAGCTGGGGATTCCCTCAAATGGGGGTATTTGGAGATAGGGATAGTCCAGAAAATTATTCATATGCCAATCCCATCTTCCAAGCCCTAATAGTCGTCACCATTGAAGGAGTCAGATTGTACAGCGCTTTTAGGCCTCAGGATAAAAGCAATTGCAGCGCCTCTATGAATTGTACTACCGGGGCTTCTAGGGCTATAGAAGGATTATGCTTATCTGGGTTTAGCCATCCCATTGCTGTTACTAATTGTTCCTCAAGACAGTACTTTTGGCAATCACGGAAGGCCAATCCTTCCTGCAACACTGGGTGCATTACGTCGATAGTTTATAACTGAGCATCTGATTTTTCCATAAAAAAGAGGAGAAAATACTATTTAGTTGTAAAAAAAAGACGTTGTTAGCCACTGTGGGGAGTTCCTAAACATATAGATACATTTTGGAAGAATTTTCATTTTTTATTAAATTTATATGTACTAATAGTGATAAGGGCAATGTTTCCCAGGCTTTCAATCTTACTCTGGCTTCTTGTACCACTGGAGCTATGTTTAGAGAAAAGTACTCAGAGACCTGTCTTGAAATTACTACTCCCAAGTATTTAAACTCAGTAACCCATTGTAGTGGTATATCTGGTCTAGCTGTACTCTGCGCTTCCACATCTATAGCGAATAGTATAGATTTCGTCCAGTTCACCCTAAGACCCGTGACTGCTGCATATTCATCCATCAAGTCCAGTGCTCCCTGTAAAGAGGGCCCTGCATCATTTAAAAATAGCAGAATATCTTCCGCGTACAGGGCCACCCTCTGCTCCTGCCCCCCTATCCGAAGCCCTCGAATGTCAGAAGACACTCTAAGTGCCTCCTCTATTGGCTCCATGGCAACAGCAAAGAGGTTCAGAGAAAGAGGGCAGCCCTGACGGGTGCCCCTGTAAAGTTGGAAATGATCAGACAATCTTCCTTCTAATTTAACTGCTGACATGGGGTTTTTATAGATTGTCTGTAACCAGGAGACAAATACTGTTGGAAGTCCCATTCTCCTGAGGACCTCCCACAGAAAAGGCCATTCGACCGTGTCAAAGGCCTTCTCTATATCTAAGGAGGACACTGTTCTGGATCCTACATTTATATGTTGAGTATGTATGTTTGTATATAATATCTAAATCTATATAGGTTGATGTCTGTCGTTCTATGGGGCATAAAGCCGTTTGATCGGAGTCTATGATGGATGAAAGTAGGGGCTGTACTCGGAGGGTGAACAGCTTCGTTAAGATTTTAAAATCATTATTAAATAATGCTATGGGTCTATATGAAAAACGTAGTTTTGGATCTCTAGTTTCTTTATGAATCAGAATTATATGAGCAAATCTCATGGAGTCCGGAAGTAACCCTTCGGTTAAGCATCTAGTGTATAGCGCTGCTAATTATGGAGCTAAAATATCTCCATATATTTTATATAATTCACTGGGCAGTCCATCAGGACCCGGAGCCTTTCCATTTGGGAAGGATCTAATAACCTTTGGGACTTCCTCCGTTGTTATGGGGCAGATTAATGCCTCTTTCTGCCCATCCGACAACCACCTGACGGCCACCGATCGATCCCCTGGATGGAAATCGGCGGGGAGAGAAGAAGCATAGAGAGAGCCATAGTATTGCCTAAAAGTATCTAAGATGGCGTCTGGGGAAGAAGCTTTCTCCCCATTAAGAGTAATAGGCAGATGAATTTCAGGAAATAAATGCTACATGGTTGATTTGCCCGTACTCAAGCTGGACACTGCCAGAAATGCTAAGGGGTGTGTTTCAAAGGGATTTCTCAGCAAAATAAAACATGGAGACATGGATAGATGAGTGGGCTTTGAACACTAAAAATGACGTAAATAACATTTTTGAAAATAATAGGTGAAAAAATGAGTATGTCACAGTAGCGCATAGATAAATTGTTCTAAAAACAATAAGGCTTCATGCACACAGGACTTTAAAAAAAACGTCCAATTGGAAAAAAAAACAAAAAAGCTGGCCCTTTAAAAACACGAAAAAAACGAGAAAAAAACGGCGGTAATATAACGCTGGTAAAAGCTGAAAACATCCCCGATAAGCTTGTTTTTTTTCCAATTGGTCTAAAATGTCCAAAAACATTGGGGATTGACGTTTTGTAAGCGTTTTTGAGCATTTTTGGGCGTTTTTGGGTGTTTTTGGATGTTTTTAAACGTTAGACCATTTTTACAGCTGAAAAACTTCCAAAAAACCCCTCATGGGGTTTTTATACAGCTCAAAAAACATCACTGCTAGAGTTGAGCGGACACCTGGATGTTCGGGTTTGACAGGTTTGGCCGAACTTCGTGAAAAAGTTCGAGTTTGGCCCCGAACTTGACCCGAACTTGACCCCGTACCCCATTGAAGTCAATGATGACCCGAACTTTTGGGCATAAAATGGCTTTAAAAAAGTCCTGGAAAGGGCTAGAGGGCTGCAAAAGGAAGCAAAATGGGGGTAAGAATAGGACAAGTGCCCTGCAAACAAATCTGGACAGGAAAATAACTTAAAATCACATAAAAAAAAAAATGGAGGAGGAGGTGGATGTGGAGTAGGGGGTTGAGGAGGCGGTGACCGTGGCGGTGTAGGTGGTGGAAGTGGCAGTGGAGGAGGAGGAGGTAGCCAACACTGTTTTTTGTTTCTTTGGTTTTTTTTCTAATTGGAGTAGCCCCCGAAATATTGAGACATATTAAAAAAAAAGGATACGTTCACTTAAGTATACCAATGGCTGTATGAGGCCGGTATAAATGGTTATTCTGCACAAAGTACAGACAAGTCTTGTGGGATCCATGCCTGGTTCATTTTAAAAAAGGTTAGCTTGTCCACGTTGGCTGCAGACAGGCGGCTGCGCTTGTCTGTGGTAACGCCCCCTGCCGTGCTAGACACCCTTTCAGACAATACACTGGCTGCAGGGCAGGCCAGCACCTCCAAGGCATAAAGGGCAAGCTCAGACCATGTGCCCAATTTGGAGACCCAGAAGTTGAATGGGGCAGACCCATCAGTCATTACGTGTAGGCGTGTGCACACATACTGTTCCACCATGTTGCTGAAATGCTGCCTCCTGCTAAGATGTTGCCTATCAACTGGTGGTGCTGTTTGTTGTAGCGTGCTGCTGACAAAGCTTTTCCACATTTCAGCCATGCTAACCCTGCCTTCTGAGGTGCTGGCGGTGCCACAGCTGCATTGGTGACCTCTTCCTCCTCCTCTGCCTTCGCCTTGTGCTTCCACTGAGCCCCCGGTGTCATTTGGGAATGCCCTCAGCAGCGAGTCTACCAGCGTGCGCTTGTAGTTGCGCATCTTCTGATCATGCTCTAGTAAGGGAATTAAGGGCGGCACATTGTCCTTGTAATGGGGATCCAGCAGGGTGGCCACCCAGTAATCAGCACAAGTTACAATGTGGGCAAATCGGCTGTTGTTGCACAGGCACTGCAGCATGTAGTCGCTCATGTGTGCCAGGCTGCCCAGAGGCAAAGACAAGCTGTCCTCTGTGGGAGGTGTATCATCTGTATCCTCCGTATCCCCCCAGCCATGCTCCAGTGATGCCCACGAGCTGCGTTGGGTGCCACCCTGCTGTGAACACGGTTCCTCCTCCTCCTCTTCATCAGCCTCGTCCTCCTCATCCTCCAGTACTGTTCCCTGGCTTGAACATTTTTTACCTGGCCTATGCTGGTGCAGGAACCCACCCTCCATGCCACTTGTGAATGACTGGCCTGATAACCATGGAAATGACTCCTCTTCCTCTTCCTCCTGTGCCACATCCTCTTCCATCAGCTCCCGAAGTGTTTTCTCAAGGAGACATAGAAGTGGGATAGTAACGCTTAGAACAGCGTCATCTGCACTGGCCATGTTGGTGGAGTACTCGAAACACTGCAATATGGTACACAGGTCTCGCATGGAGGCCCACTCATTGGTGGTGAAGTGTTGCTGTTCCGCTGAGCGACTGACCCGTGCGTGCTGCAGCTGAAACTCCACTATTGCCTGCTGCTGCTTGCACAGTCTCTCCAGCATGTGCAAGGTGGAGTTCCACCTTGTGGGCGTGTCGCATAGGAGGAGGTGAGCGGGAAGGCCGAAGTTTCGCTGCAGCGCAGACAGGCGAGCAGCAGCAGGGTGAGAACGCTGCAAGCACACACAGATGGCCCGCACTTTCTGCAACAGCTCTGACATATCCGGGTAGTTTTTTAGAGATTTCTGCACCACCAAATTCAGCACATCTGCCAGGCAAGGGAGCTAGGCCCAGAGCTGCTACGAGATTTTGCCTATTATCGCACACCACCAGGCCGGGCTTGAGGCTCAGTGGCAACAACCACTCATCGGTCTGTTGTTCAATGCCCATCCACAGCTCCTGCACAGTGTGGGGTTTATCCCCCAAACATATCAGTTTTAAAACAGCCTGCTGTCGTTTCCCCCTAGATGTTCTGAAGTTGGTGGTGAAGGTGTTACGCTGACCGGATGAGGAGGTGGTAGAGAAGGAGGAAGCGGAGTAGGAGGAGGAGGCAACAGGAGGCAAAAAGAAATGCCCTGCAATCCTCGGTGGTGGAAGGACATGCGCCAAACTGCTATCCGCCTCAGGCCCACCCGCCACTACATTTGCCCAGTGTGCAGTTAGCGAGATATAGCGTCCCTGCCCGTGCTTACTGGTCCAGGTATCAGTGGTTATGTGGACCTTGCCACAGATGGCATTGCGCAGTGCACACTTGATCTTGTCCCCGACTTGTTTGTGCAGGGAAGGGATGGCTCGCCTGGAAAAGTAGTGGTGGCTGGGAACCACATACTGTGGGACAGCCACCGCCATCAGGTTTTTAAAACTGTCCGTGTTCACCAGACGAAATGACAGCATTTCAAAGGCCAGGAATTTTGAAATGCTGGCATTCAGGGCCAGGGATTGCGAGTGGGTATGGGGGGTACTTCCTCTTTCTCTCCAGTGTTTGGGAGATGGACAGCTGTAAGCTTCCATGGGACCATGGTGTGGAAATGCTTGGGGACGGTGGCGGACATGGTGGCGTTGCTGTCACATGGTCTGTTTGCTGGGCATGAGATGATTTTATAATGGTAATCTGTCCCTCACACAAGCAGCAGGAACCTCTCCCTACACCAGTATGAGGTGATTTTATAACGGTAATCTGTCCCTCACACCAGCAGCAGGAACCTCTCCCTACACCAGTATGAGATGATTTTGTAACGGTAATCTGTCCCTCACACCAGCAGCAGGAACCTCTCCCTACACCAGTATGAGATGATTTTATAATGCTTATCTGTCCCTCACACCAGCAGCAGGAACCTCTCCCTACACCAGTATGAGATGATTTTATAACACTAATCTGTCCCTCACACGAGCAGCAGGAACCTCTCCCTACACCATTATAAGATGATTTTATAACGCTAATCTGTCCCTCACATTAGCAGCAGGAACCTCTCCCTACACCAGTATGAGATGATTTTATAACGCTAATCTGTCCCTCACACCAGCAGCAGGAACCTCTCTCTATAGCAGTATGAGATGATTTTATAAAGGTAATCTGTCCCTCACACCAGCAGCAGGAACTTCTTCCTATACCAGTATGAGATGATTTTATAATGGTAATCTGTCCCTCACACCAGCAGCAGGAACCTCTCCCTATACTAGTATGAGATGATTTTATAACGCTAATCTGTCCCTCACACCATCATGCCATTAGTAGGCATGGCTGTGATGGCTTCTAAGGGCAAACAAGTGAAACGCTTGTTGATTGGCTGCCCTGCAGCTATTCAAAAGACGTTAAAAAATACCCGAACCCGGACTTTTTCTCAAATGTCCGGGTTCGGGACACGGACACCCTAAAGTCCGGTACGAACCCGAACTTTACAGTTTGGGTTCACTCAACTCTAGTCACTGCTAAAAACAGCTGATAACAGCCTATGTGTGCATGAACACATAGAATAACATGATGGAGGGTTTATTGACTGTAGAAAAAAATGTCTGCAGCTAAAAACAGCTGCTGTAAAAAAGTCAAAAAATGTCCTGTGTGCATGAGGCCTAAAGGTAAACAATCAACTCGATAATGTCCATAATGTCCATAAAGGGATAGTACTTAATTAAAGTCCAGTAGTAAAATAGCAGGTGATGTAAATTGCATGAGGTGATCTCCACACAAAGAAGAAATGGTAAAACCACTTTAAAACAAATTTATTCTAAGAGTAATGCTCTTACATCAAAATTCATCTTTAAATTCACAGTAAAATACTTTACTGGTCCTGGTGGTGCATCTTTGGTGCTGCCAGCACAATCTCCTAGCCCACGGAGCCGATGTGATATCCATATGTAACCAGGAGCTGGTTATATATATATATATATATATATATATATATATTCCTGCAATCAGGAGACATTGTGTAGCTTTGCTGTTTGGGAGCTGTTTCCCTCAAGTGCTGAGTTGGACACTGACCTGTTACATCCTGAATACGGAGACAAAGCAGAGCAAAGCATCTTAGGGTATGTAGTCCAAATTGATGGGATTTGCCCTCTTGCCAAACCATTAGGAATATTCAACTACCAGATGGCTGATAGGGAAGAACAGACTGCTGGGAGAATCTATAAGAGGGGTGGATTGAAGCGCTCTCTTGGGACCCTGGCTTGGATGTGAGTGCAGGAATTCTGTGACAGTGTGTGTTGCAACTGAATCATGGCGTGCACCATCAGAACCATCCAGCAGATATTCGGAGGGACATCTCCAGACAGCACCCCTTGGCTGTTCGGCGGCAGCTTGGAGGCCACTTCTATTCCCCCTTTCCTGCAGTGACATCAGATTCGGGTGAGCCGTAGTGTGGTGCGGCGGAGGCCGGACTCTATCCCCTGAGCCACGTTCTAGAGAGAGAGCCATCATCATCCTCATCATCTTCATCATCATCTCTCGTTCCAGTGTGGTAAGCGGGCGGTAGCCCAACCTTATAGACACTGTATACAGACACCATTGCCTCCTGCACCATCTATCATCCTTAGTGCCAAGGACCTAGGCCAAACATCATAGACACTGTATACAGACATCTCTACCTTCTATCACCCTGCTTCTACTTGCAGTTCTACAGAGAGCAACATCTTTAAACCAGTGACCACTGTGATTTCATTTGCAGGAAGATTTGCTTCTTTGTTTATTTACAACCTATTGATTCAGGTTGCTTTGCTCTGCTATTCAGAAATTCTTTGCATGCAATTGTTTACAAAGGCTAGCTGAAAATCAACCAGATAGTCACAGTAATACAGGACTACTTCTCAACTCCTTACCCACTGCAGGAATTTCTTTCTACTGAGCTCATAGAACCTAAAACTTTCTGAAAGAGCAGGTTGAATTTCAATACAGTTTCTTACTAGTAACGTTTCTAACATTGTATTTACTGTTCTTCATCTATGTGTTGAGGAGCAGAAGAGATATGTCTGACACAAGTAATAGCCATTCCTCTGCCCTCCTGTTACCTGTTCACATAGGCATTGTATGTGCCTTGCTGTGTACAGAGATTATAGTCTTCACTGTTGATTGTTTAATATCGATAAGTGATTGCCATTTAGTTATTGATAACATTCCTATAAGAGATACCATTCTAAACCGTAAACTTGTGTTGATCCTTCAATTGTTTAATTTAAATAAGTAAACAAGCTAATTGGTTTAATCAATTCTGGTCTATCTATTTCATTGTTATCATTATAAAGAGGGAAAATGTCTGAACCCAGGGTGTCAGAGATGGCGGAGGACTTGCAGGGTCAGGGCAACCAGTGGGGTACTGATTTAACCAGCGACCCTCACAGGGACAGCCCTACATACCTATATACATGGGTTATTCCTATGCAAGTAATACTTCATTGGAATTTTTAGGTGCATACATATGGTTTCTAATGTATGCTTTATTCTTCATTATTGCTTCCATGTTGGGTAACCTTTATGACAGTTATCAACTCTCAACAGTCATTTTTTCACTTACAGGTATGCACATATAGTATATGACTGAAGGTCACATTTTGCTCTTATGTATTAACACCAAATTTGAAAGATGGTAACCAACATCTGTGTTTTTTCCTCTTTGAATGTTAGAGGTATGGGTGCCCCACACAAATGAATGTTGGTCTTCACCCAAATTCAGCAATCTAAAGCCTCGTACACACGGGGCGACGATCGTATACAACAGGTCGTACTTACGACCGTTGTATGTGATACTGATCGTTCGTATGCACGATTAGAACAGTCGAACATACGATGGTCGTACAAGGGAGTTGTATGAGCAAACTAGAAAACTTGGTCGTACCAACAAGCGCTCATACGACCGTTGTATCATGTGTACAGAGCAGTTGGTACAACAAGTTGTATTGTGCAAAACACGCATGCTCAGAAGTCAGGAATGGCTGGATGCTAATTACATGCACCTGAACATTCTTCTGTGCTCGTACGATCGTGTAGTGCAGTCAGTATGCAAGTTACATTGTGCAACATACGATTTGCGACGATCGTACGTACGATCGTCGTCCTGTGTGTACGAGGCTTCACACTAATGTTATTTTTTGTGCCTCTGGTAAGAATGTTTTTTATCCATCTCTGCAAGTCATGGTTACAGTGGTCTAGCCACTCTTCTCATACCTCCTACTCCAGAGGTCACATTTCCAGACTCCAGAGGTGTCTCATTACTTATTTATTTATTTCAGGTACTTATAAAGCACCATCAATTTATGCAGCACTTTACATATATATTGTACATTCATATCAGTCCCTACCCTCAAGGAGCTTACAATCTAAGGCCCCTAACTCACATTCATACATACACATACCAGGGCCAATTTAGGGCCAATTTAGACAGGATCTAATTTACCTACCAGCATGTCTTTGGAGTGTAGGAGGAAACTGGAGTACCCGGAGGAAACCCACGTAGACGCAGGGAGAACATGCAAACTCCGGGCAGGTAGTGTCATCGTTGGGATTCGAACCAGCGACTCTTGTTGCTAGGTGAAAGCGCTATCCACTACACCAATGTGCCGCCCATTTCTGTTCAATTAGAATGCATATGAACTACAACCTGTTCCAAATTATTATGCCAATGATATTTTTCTCATTTACCTAAATAATTGATGTAACAACAGTCAGCATAATTCTCATGTTATCAACAATTAAGAGTACAATTCAAATTTTATTCGAACAAACCTCCTAATGATAACAGTATTTTTTTTTCAAAATAAAAAAATTACAATGCACTGTTCCAAATTATTACACACAGTAAGTTTCAAAACACTTTATAGGTTGTAAAGAACTGAAAATTGTCATTTGTTGTGTTTGCAGCATATTTACTGAAATCAAAAGCTATTTCAATCAAACTTTGAACAACATTTTAACTTTTTAAACATTTTAATAGGTCACGTTACATTTTAACATAGGACCCCTTATTTGATAGCAGCTTCACAAGTCTTGCATCCAGTTTTTGGACAGTTTCTGCTTGAATTTGTTTGCAAGATGTCAGAATAGCCTCCCAGAGCTGCTGTTTGGATGTAAACTGCCTCCCACCCTCATAGATCTTTTGCTTGAGGATGCTCCAAAGGTTCTCAATAGGATTGAGGTCAGGGGATGATGGAGGCCACACCATGACTTTCTCTCCTTTTATCCCCATAGCAGCCATTGATGCAGAGGAATTCTTTGCAGCTTGAGATGGTGCATTGTCATGCATGAAAATGATTTTATTACGGAAAGCATAGTTCTTCCTTCTGTACCAGGGAAGGAAGTGGTCAGTCAGGAACTCCACATACTTTGCAGAGGTCATCTTTACACCTTTGTGGCTGTAATGTATTCCCAGTTCCCTGCAATATACCAAAAAATTGCTGAAAAAGAGTACGCAGCTCCCCCCAGTCCAAACCAGGCTCTTTGGGTCTGGTTTGGATATTAAGGGGAACCCTGAGCCAAATTAAAAAAAAAAATTGACATGGGGTTCCCCCTAAAGTCCAAGCCAGACCCTTATCTGAGCATGCAGCCCTGGCCAGTTAGGATGGGGGGGTGGGGTGGGCGAGTGCCCTCCCTCCTGAACCGTACCAGGCTACACGCCCTCAACATGGGGAGTATGGGTGCTTTGGGGGACCCTGGCTGGTGCTTGTAGGGGTCTGCGGGCAGGGGGGGCTTGTCAGAATCTGGAAGCCCCCAGATACCGCCCCCTCCATGTGAAAAGGTATGGGGTACCCCTTCACCAAAAAAGGAGTGTAGTGTTACAAAAAACAAGAGGCAGTTTTTGACAAGTCCTTTATTGTGTAAAATAGCTCTTTTCTTCTTTCTTCCTCTTACTTCCCATCTGGCCCGGTCCCTCTTCTGGTCTTCTGCCTCTTTTTTAGTCTTCTTTCTTCCTCTCTTCATCTTCAATCTTCATCTTCTTCTTCTTTCCCCGCCGCCACTCTCCCCGCTGCTGCAGCCCGGCCCCTGTGCGTCTCCCAGAATGGGTGGTCTTCACAATGACAGTTCTTTTATAAGAAGGGGCGGGGCCACCCAGTGATGTAAATGGGTGACCCGTCCCCTCTGACAGCGCATGTCGTCAGAAGGGAGTGGGTTCACTCGGTTACATCACTGGGTGGCCCACCCCCTATTATAAAAGAACTGTCATTGTGAAGACCGCCCATTCTGGGAGACGTGCAGGGGCCGGGCTGCAGCAGCGGGGACAGCGGCGGCGGTCAAAGAAGAAGGAAAGAAGAAGATGAAGTTTGAAGACGAAGAGAGGAAGCAAGAAGACTAAAAGAAGAAGCAGAAGACCAGAAGAAGGACCGGGCCAGGAGAAGATGGAGGAAGAAAGAAGAAAAGAGCTATTTTACACAATAAAGGACTTGTTAAAAACTGCCTCTTGTTTTTTTTCCACTACACTTCTTTTTTGGTGAATGGGTAGGGGTACAATTTACCTCATACATATTCACATGGGGGGGGGGTTCGGGATCTGGGGGCCCCCTTATTAAAGGGGGCTTCCAGATTCTGATAAGCCCCCTGCCCACAGACCCCCACAACCACTGGCCAGGGTTGTGAGAATGAGGCCCTTCTCCCCATAAACATGGGAACAAGGTGCTTTGGGGGCAACCTCAAAACATCATCCCCATGTTGAGGGAATGTGGCCTGGTATGGTTCAGAGGGGGGAGGGTGCTCGCTCTTTCCCACCCCTCCTGCCATGCCAGGGCTGCGTGCTCGGATAAGGGTCTGGTACGGACTTGGGGGAACCCCTACGTAATTTTTTTTCGAAAATTTTGGCACATGGTTCCCCTTAAAATCCATACCAGACCTGAAGGGCCTGGTACGGACTTTGGGGGGACCCCTACGCAATTTTTTTTTAAATTTTGGCGTGGAGTTCCGCTTAAAATCCATACCAGACCTGAAGGGCCTGGTACGACTTTGGGGGGGAGCCCTACAAAAATTTTTTTTTAAAATTTTGGTGCAGGCCTGCTGTTGTAAATGGTTTTAGAAATTGTGATGACATGCCCCAGTCAAACAGGTGCTGAAAAATTGGGCCTTGGGTGTTGGGGGTGCCAGAACACTGTAACCCCTTGCAGTTATTCTTGTTGGGCGCAGGAAGAGGACCTGCTGTTGTAAATTAGTTTAACCACTTAAGGCCCGGAGCCCTTTTCTACACTTGTTTACAAGTTAAAATAATTTTTTTTCTAGAAAATTACTTAGAACCCCCAAAGATTATATATATTTTTTCAAACACCCTAGAGAATAAAATGGCGATCGTTGCAATACTATTTGTCATGCGGTATTTGCGCACGGTCTTTCAAGGGCAATTTTTTTGGAAAAAATTCAGTCTTTAAAAAAGTTAAAAAATAAGACAACAGTAAAGTTTATATTGTGAAAAAGGATGTAACGCTGAGTAAATAGACAAACAAACAGTGTTAAAGAAAATAAAATAAAAAAATGTAAAAAAAAAAATGTAAAGCGCCACCGTAACCGCGAGCTCGCGCAGCAAAGAAAACGCATGCGTAAGTCACACTTGCATATGAAAACGGTGTTCAAACCACACATGTGAGGTAGAGTGTGAGCAATAATTCTAGCAAAAGACTTCCTTTGCAACTCTAACCTGGTAACTGTCAAAATTTTTTAAAGCGTTGCCTTTGGAGATTTTTAAGTACCGGAGTTTGTCACCATTCCGCAAGTGTGCGCAATTTTCAACCGGAACATGTATGGTATCTATTTACTCAGCGTAACATCCTCTTTCACAATATACAAAAAATTGGGCTAACTTTACTGTTGTCTTATTTTTAAACTCAAAAAAGTGATTTTTTTCCAAAAAAAAGCGATTGAAAGACCGCTGGGCAAATACCGTTTGACAAAAAGTATTGCAACCACCGCTATTTTATTCTCTAGGGTGTTTGAAAAATATATATAATGTTTGGGGGTTCTAAGTAATTTTCTATAAAAAAAAATGATATTAACTTGTAAACGATAAATGTAAAAAAGCGCTCCGGGGGTTAAGGGGTTAAAAACTGTATATATTTTAAGACTCCACGTCAAGTGCACTATAATGCACTGATATATAGTGTACACTCAATACGCTGTGTGTATATATACATATATACAGTATCTCACAAATGTGAGTACACCCCCTCACATTTTTGTAAATATGTTGCCAGCGGTTTAGACATTAATGGCTGTGTGTTGAGTTATTTTGAGGGGACAGCAAATTTACACTGTTATACAAGCTGTACAGTCACTACATTGTAGCAAAGTGTCATTTCTTCAGTATATATAGTCTAATATATATATATACGCACAGTGTACTATATATAAGTGTACACTGTACATATGGTATATAGTACACTTGACGTGGTGTATTAATATATATACAGCCTGATATATATATACACACACACACACAGCATATTGAGTGTGCACTATATAGTTACATAGTTAGTCAGGTTGAAAAAAGACAAGTCCATCTAGTTCCACCAAAAAAAACAAAAAACATTTAAATATATATATATGACCAAATAATCCCATATACAATCCTTCACCCACAGTTGATCCAGCTATCTGCACATACGGTATATAGTACACTTGACGTAGTGTATTAAAATATATACAGCCTGGTATATGTATATATACACACAGCGTATTGAGAGTGCGATATATATCTGTACATACGGTATATAGCACACTTGACGTGGTGTATTACAATATATACAGCCTGGTATATATATATATATATATATATATATATATATATATATATATAAAACTGGGTAAAACGGTTTCCTTTCCTTCAACGGATTATTAATACGTGTGGACTATATCCCACAACTACAGTAATTTGGTGTGGGGAAGAGTAATGACTCTACGTGTAGTGGATTATACGAATTAACCATCATCCGAAAGCTCGGATATGTCGAACCTCATTCTGTTGTACGTATTTCTCCTACTACACCAGTTTTATGAGTAAACGGATTATTAAGACGTGTGTCACATATATATATATATATATATGGTCCGTTCACATGATATATGACAAACATGTCTATATATCAGGTGTGAGTTATGCGACACACACATATATATATATATATATATATATATATATATATATATAT
>BLSH010333296.1:260665-274160 GCA_018402905.1 Glandirana rugosa | reverse complement strand
AACAGATCAACACACTGACAGAATCCATGGATGGCAGGCTTTTGAGTGTCCTTGCAAAGAAAGGTGGCTATATTTTTCACTGATTTGTTTTTGTTTTGTTTTTGAATGTCAGAAATGTATATTTGTGAATTTTGAGATGTTATATTGGTTTCACTGCTGAAAATAAATAATTGAAATAGGTATATATTTGTTTTTTGTTAAGTTGCCTAATAATTATGCACAGTAATAGTCACCTGCACACACAGATATCCTCCTAAAATAGCTACAACTAAAAACAAACTAAAAACTACTTCCAAAAATATTCACCTTTGATATTAATGAGTTTTTGGAATCATTGAGAACATGGTTGTTGTTCAATAATAAAATTATTCCTCAAAAATACAACTTGCCTAATAATTCTGCACTCTCTGTATATATATATATATATATTTATATATATATATATATACACACACACACACACACAGCGTATTGAGTGTGCGCTATATATCTGTACATACGGTATATGGTACTATGGTACACTTGACGTGGTGTATTAAAATATATATTGCCTGGTATATATATATATATATATATATATACACACACACACACACACACACAGCGTATTGAGTGTACACTATATATCGGTACATTTGGGGATGTACAGTATATAGCACACTACTTGATGTGGTGTCTTCAAATATATACAGTCTAGTGTATCCAGATATGCACACAGCGTATTGAGTGTACACTATATATCGGTGCATTCGGGGGTGTACGGAATATAGTACAGTGTATTGCAATGTTAAAAAAAATACCCATCATGTCAGGAAGGCCACAAAGGAGAGGCAGACGCTCCCAGGCCACTAAAAGATGTCAAGCAGCCACTGTGTCTTCAGTAAAAAGTGGTGGTGGTGGGTCACGCTTGTCCTTTTTTTCTGCTGTTGGACGTGCTATTGAGCCACACATGCAGAAGAGTTGGTGGAGTGGCTAACAAAGCCTTATCCTCTGTCACCCAGGCTCGTATAAGTTTGCCTTCCAAGGCATCTGGCAAAGCGGCCTATTCCACCGAATCCTTGTCCACAGTTACTCCTTCTATAGCCCCACCATTATGCACGGAGGAGTCACCTGAGTTGTTTGACCATAGTGCCGGTTACATGCTCATGGAGGATGCGCAGCAGTTTGAAGGCTCCGATGTTGGTTCCCAGGTTGAGGAAGGGAGTAGCGTGACCCTAGAGACAGGGGGTGCCGCAAAAGGACAAGAAACTAGCAGTCATGTTCCCCCAGCTGCAGCGTACTGCCAAGTTTGCTCCAGTGATGAGGAGGGAGGGGATGATGAGGACACGGACTTTACTTGGGTGCCTGAGAGAAGAGAGGAGGATAGCGAGGAGGAGGCCCAACTCCAACAAGGCAGGATGTCCTCCAGGGACCAGCTTAAGGGCAGCCACCCTATTGCATTAGACCACAGAGCTCCACAGGTGCAGGGCGCTGCTGCCTCCCCGCCGACTTCCAAAATTTCTTTGGTGTGGGCATTTTTCAGCACATGTGCAGTAGATCGCACCGTTGCCATTTGCAATCTATGTCTGAAGTGGGTCAAGCGCGGCCAGGACTCCAGCCGTTTGGGCACTACTGTCTTGACATGACATATGACGACCAGCCATGCAGTACGTTGGCAAGAGTACCTGAAGAGTCCACACCAGAAAACAAGGTGGACTCCTCTTTGCTTCTCATCTGGGATCTCAACCCCTAATATACCTGCAGTCCTCTCCAAAACCTGCACTGAGAGGAATGAAGGTGTAGAAATGCGTGCCACAACTAGTACTTGCAGCCAATCTGCTAGGAGTACACCACCAGGGGAATTCATCAGGCAAATATCCCTACCCCAGTTGTTGAACCATAAAAAAAAATACTGTCCCAGCCATCCACATAGTCAGTGTCTTAATGCTAGCTTGGCCAAATTGCTAGCACTCCAACTGATGCCTTTTAAGCTGGTAGACTCTGCCCCCTTTCGTGAATTTGTGGAATGTGCTGTCCCAAAGTGACAGGTTCCCAAAAGACATTTCTTTTCACGTAAGGCCATTCCAGTTCTCTACCGTCATGTGGAAGGCAATGTTTTGGCCTTGTTGAACAGTGCGGTCAGCAGCAGGGTTCATATTACCACTGACTCATGGTCCAGCAGGCACGGTCAGGGACGTTACCTTTCCTTCACAGTGCACTGGGAAACTCTGCTGGCAGCTGGGAAGGATGCAGGACAGGGTTCAGTTTTGGAAACAGTTCCACCCCCACGCCTCCAAAAAGTTGGTGGTGATTTTGCCACATCCACCCCCTCCTCTTCTTCTACCTCTGTGGCCTCTTCTGCAGAATTGTCCTCTGAACCTGCAGTGCACCCTAAGTGTTCAAGGGGCTATGCAAGCAGTCAGTCTAAAAGATGCCATGCGGTGCTTGAGTTAGTTTGTCTTGGGGACAGGAGCAACACTGGGGAAGAGATTCTTTCAGCTGTGCGGGGGCAGGCTCAGAGGTGGTTGACGCCACGGCAGCTTGAGCCAGGAAAGGTTGTATGCGACAATGGCACCAACCTTCTTTCTGCCCTCCGACTGGGACAATTGACACATGTTCCATGCTTGGCACATGTCTTGAATTTGGTGGTGCAGCGTTTCTTGACCAGGTACCCAGGCTTACCAGATATCCCGAGGCAGGCCAGAAAAGTCTGTGGTCATTTCCAGAGTTCATACAATACCAGTGCCCGGCTGGCTGACATCCAGTGGGAATTCAACTAGCCCAACCACCGCCTCATTTGGGACATGCCCACCAGGTGGAACTCAACATTGGCAATGCTGCAGCGGCTGCATGTACAGCAGAGGGCCATCAATGTGTACCTCTGTGAGCATGGCACCAGGACAGGCTCAGGGGAGCTTGGCTTTTTTTCACCACGTCAGTGGCTAATGATCAAGGATGCATGCACTGTCCTGTCACAATTTGAGGAGGCCACAAGGATGGAGAGCAGCGACAATGCATGCATCAGTGACACTGTCCCACTAATATTCCTTCTGAAGCACACGCTTCATTGAATCATGGACAGGGCACTTGAGGCAGAACAGAGGGAGGAAGAGGAGGACTTCCTTTCCTCTCAAGGCCCCCTTTATGCAGAGAGCTTTCCTGTTTCCCCAAACACACGGGAGGAGGATGAGGAGGACTTTGTCAGCATGGATGTGGAGTATAATACGCAGCAGTCTTCAAGGGATCATGGTTTTCAGGCCCCAGAAACCCAAGGAGTTGTACGTGGCTGGGAGGAGATAGTTCCTGATGTCATCCTGTGACCCAGAGGACACTGATGCCTCCTCAAACTTACGCTGCATGGGCTCTCTGATTCTAAAAAGCCTGCGAAAAGACCCTAGGATTTGTGGTATCAAGCAGGAGGATCATTACTGGCTGGCAACCCTTCTTGATCCACGTTGCAAGGGTAAAGTTGCAGAACTCATCCTGCCTGCGCAAAGGGTGCAGAGGATAAAACATCTTCAACATACCTTGAAGAAAAGTTTGTGCAATGCCTATCCAGACCCTGGGAGGTTGCCAAGTCCTGCTGCTTGCCCTGGACAATGTGTTTCTGAAGCTTCGGTCGTTCAGAGGCAGAGTGGTGGAGAAGGTGGCCGGCTGAGCGATGCCTTTAACAGATTTTTCAGTCCTCAGCACTCAGGCCTGATAGGCAAAAGCAACCTCCTTCAGCGTCTGCATTACATGGTGCAGGACTATATAGGGGCAAGAGCAGACATGGAGACCTTTCCATCTGAGCATCCACTTAGTTACTGGATCTTGAGGATGGACCACTGGCCGGAACTTGCTCAGTATGCAATTGAGCTACTGGCCTGTCCTGCATTCAGCTTGCTTTCTTAACGGACATTCAGTGCTGCTGGAGGGTTTATAACCGAACAAAGAGTGCGCCTGTCCACAGACTTGGTTAATAGGATCACATTTATAAAAATAAATCAGTCCTGGATCAGCAGCTATGAAGCCCCTGATGCTGATGCAACTGATTAAATTTGCTAGGGATCTGGGATCCCTTGAAGACTGCCACTGTTTCTATTCCTCCTGTCCATAATCTAGAACAATATTTTCTATTTAGGGCACCAGCAACACCCAAGGCCCAATTTTTCTGCACCTGGGGCATGTCATAACAATTTTTAAACTAATTTAAAACATCAGGCCCCGTTCCTCCGTCCAACAAGAGTAAATGCAAGGAATTACAGTGTTCTGCCACCGCCAGCACCCAAGGCCCAATTTTTTGCCACCTGTTTGACTTGGTGCTTTCGTCATAATTTGTAAACTAATTTACAACATCAGGCCCAGTTCCTCCGTCCAACAAGAGTAACTGCAAGGGGTTACAGTGTTCTGGCACCGCCAACATCCAAGGCCCAATTTTTTGCCACCTGTTTGACTGGGGGCTTTCGTCACAATCTGTAAACTAATTTACAACATCAGGCCCAGTTCCACCGTCCAACAAGAGTAACTGCAAGGGGTTACAGTGTTCTGGCACTGCCAACACCCAAGGCCCAATTTTTTGCCACCTGTTTGACTGGGGGCTTTCGTCACAATTTATAAACTAATTTACAACATCAGGCCCAGTTCCTCTGTCTAACAAGAGTAACTGCAAGAGGTTACAGTGTTCTGGCACTGCCAACACCCAAGGCCACATTTTTTTGCACCTGGTTTACAGGGGCATGCCATAACAATTTTTAAACTAATTTAAAACATCAGGCCTTGTTCCTCCGTCCAACAAGAGGAAATGCAAGGGGTTACAGTGTTTTGGCACCGCCAGCACCCAAGGCCCAATTTTTCACAACCTCTTTGACTGGGGGCTTTCGTCACAATTTGTAAACTAATTTGCAACAGCAGGCCCAGTTCCTCCGTCCAACAAAAGTAACTGCAAGGGGTTACAGTGTTCTGGAACCACCAACACCCAAGGCCCAATTTTTCGCCACCTGTTTGACTGGGGGCTTTCTTCACAATTTGTAAACTAATTTACAACATCAGGCTCAGTTCCTCCGTCTAACAAGAGTAACTGCAAGACGTTACAGTGTTCTGGCACTGCCAGCACTCAAGGCAGAATTTTTTGCCACCTGTTTGACTGGGGGCTTTCATCACAATTTGTAAACTAATTTACAACATCAGGCCCAGTTTCTCCGTCTAACAAGAGTAACTGCAAGGGGTTACAGTGTTCTGGCACCGCCAACACCCAAAGCCCTATTTTTTGCCACCTGTTTGACTGGGGGCTTTCATCACAATTTGTAAACTAATTTACAACATCAGACCCAATTCCTCTGCCCAACAAGAGTAACTGCAAGGGGTTACAGTGTTCTGGCACCGCCAACACCCAAGGCCCAATTTTTCTGCACCTGGTTTACAGGGGATGCCATAACAATTTTTAAACAAATTTAAAACATCAGGCCCTATTCTTTCGTCCAACAAGAGTAACTGCAAGGGGTTACAGTGTTCTGGCACCGCCAGCACCCAAGGCCCAATTTTTTGGCACCCGTTTGACTGGGGGCTTTCGTCACAATTTGTAAATGAATTTACAACATCAGGCCCAGTTCCTCCATCCAATAAGAGTAACTGCAAGGGGTTACAGTGTTCTGGCACCGCCAACATCCAAGGCCCAATTTTTTGCCACCTGTTTGACAATTTTTACAACAACAGGGCCCGTGCCAAAATTAAAAAAAAAATGACGTGGGGTTCCCCCCCAAAATCAAAACCAGGCCCTTCAGTTCTGGTATGGAATTTAATGGGAACACCGTGCCAAAATTAAAAAAACAAATGACGTGGGTTCCCCCCCAAAATCCAAACCAGGCCCTTCAGATCTGGTATGGAATATAAGGGGAACCCCGCACCAAAATTAAAAAAAAAATGACGTGGGGTCCCTCCCAAAATCCAAACCAGGCCCTTCAGATCTGGTATGGATTTTAAGGGGAACCCCGCGCCAAATAAAAAAAAAATGGCGTGGTGTCCCCCCAAAATCCAAACCAGACCCTTATCCGAGCACGCAACCCTGGCATGGCATGAGGGGGTGGGGACGAGCAAGCGCCCCCTCCGAACCATACCAGGCCACATACTCTCAACATGGGGAGGATGCTTTGAGGTCGCCCCCCCAAGCACCTTGTCCCCATGTTGATGGGGAGAAGGGCCTCATCCCCACAACCCTGGCCAGTGGTTGTTGGGGTCTGCAGGCAGGGGGATTATCAGAATCTGGAAGCCCCCTTTAATAAGAAGAAGGAAGAAGAAGATGAAGATTGAAGACAAAGAGAGGAAGCAAGAAGACTAAAAGAAGAAGCAGAAGACCAGAAGAAGGACCGGGCCAGGAGAAGATGGAGGAAGAAAGAAGAAAGAAGAAATGAGCTATTATTTTATTACACAATAAAGGACTTCTCAAAAACTGACTCTTGTTTTTTGTAACACTACACTCCTTTTTTGGTGAATGGGTAGGGGTACAATGTACCCCATACCTATTCACATAGGGGGGCGGGATCTGGGGGCCCCCTTATTAAAGGGGACTTCCAGATTCCGATAAGCCCCCCACCCGCAGACCCCCACAAGCAGCGGACAGGCTTGTGGGGAAGAGGCTCTTGCCCCATCAACATGGGGACAAGGTGCTTTGATGTGGGGGGGCAGAGCCCCCCCTCCCCCACAGCATCCGTACTACCCATGTTGAGGGCATGTAGCCTGGTACGGTTCAGGAAGGGGGCACTCGCCCGTCCCCCCCATCCTAACCGGCCAGGGCTGAATGCTCGGATAAGGGTCTGGTTTGGATTTTAGGGGGAACCCCACGTCAATTTTTTTTTAAATTTTGCGCATGGTTCTCCTTAATATCCAAACCAGACCCGAAGAGCCTGGTTTGGACTGGGGGGGGCCCACACACTTTTTTCAGCGATTTTTTGTATTTTGCCGGCAATACATTACAGGCACAATTTTAAATGACAATGTTTCCCATGGAAATTTAATTTTGCTCTGGCTATGTTCTACACCTCACAGAGATGCGCCCTTTTACACACAGACTAAAGACACCCCCCAGGCAAAATATTTAAAGGAATTTTTCTTTTTTTTTCACTTTAAGCATTATTAAAATTACTGCTCCTGAAAAAACAATCGATTTAAAAAAACTTTTTTGTCCATTGATACATGTCCCCTAGGGCAGGACCGGGTACCCATACACTTTTTAGGGCAATGATATTACATATAAGCCTTTAAAATGAGCACTTTTGATTTTTCATGTTCGGGTCCCATAGACTTTAATGGTGTTCGAATGTTCGCCCAACCTTTTTGTCTGTTCGCATGTTCTGGTACGAACCCAACCTTTGGGAGTGTTCGGCTCATTCCTACTGCCTGTCTTTACCAGGCAGAATCAGCCTTTTGACAAAATGTATCTATATATTCACACAGATGCCTGTGACTTTACCAAAAAACTTCTTCAAGGAACTTGGCTCTCTATTCTCATCCTTTGTATTGGGTATAATGGATGTTAAATGGGTGTAATTGTTAATAATTATGGAGGCCCCTAAGTTATTCCCCTGCAAACACCCCCTACCTATCCTGAAGCTACCCAAATTTGTGTGGATTAAACACCTCACTTCATTTCTGAACCTATCAGATAACATATCCTTATGGAAGAACCCTATAATAGCAAAACTGCCATTCCAAGATACCTCATTATGGAATTCCATGGTATTGTTACTCTTGCAGACTCACTGGTAGGGAAAATGTACAGTACTCATTCGTGCAATTACAGGAAAACTACGATTTACGGCATAGATTATTTTATAAATACCTATGCCATGGCTTGGGGCACAATTCAGGGACCAGGATAAAACCATCTCTAAATACTCACTAATAGGCATGTTATAGTAGCAAGCCCCCAAAGGATTAAAGGGGAACTTCACCCCCCATTCTGTTAGAATATTCACACTTACTTTTAAGAAGGGTTATCTGCCTAAAAACATATTCACTTCCCCAGCTAATCATACTGAGATCAACCACTCCACTGCCACACACCGGGTCCCTGACACCATCTTCCCTTCTTACGTCATTAAAGGCCAGCTTTCTCTTCTTTTAGCCAGTCCCTGATTAGGTCTGCCCTCCAGCTGCTGTGTGCCCTGCTCCTGCAGCCTCCTGAGATATGTGCCAGGGATGTTCCAGGAGCTTTAGGAGTCCTTGAAGAGAAAGGATACAGGGGACGGGATGGTGTATAAAAAAGTAAGAAAAAAAAACACAAAAAAATCTTTTTTAAACAGGGGAGCAAGGGTTGCAGTGCAAAATTAGGGAAAATTGTTATCATACTTACCGTAATTTTCCTTTCCTGGAGGCTCATCATGTCAGCCTAAGTATGGGTCAGGTCCTCCCCTCTGACCCCCATAGGAACAACCCACTAAATGAATAAAAGGAGGGCCTCCCTATACCCCTACATTCCTAAACCACCTCGCGACGGAACATCAAGGCGGGAAACCCTAGGTTGACATGATGAGCCTCCAGGAAAGGAAAATTACAGTAAGTATGATAACAATTTTCCCTATTCCTGGAGCTCATCATGTCAGCCTACGTATGGGATCTAACTAGCACACAAAAAAACAGGGCGGGAAAAAAAAAACACACATCACTCCAACTCAATTCCCAGAAAGCCTGTATTATATTGAACAGAAAGAACGGAGGTCAGCCCAATGCCCAAGCCAGGCCATACATTACATCTAAGCGATAATGAGCAATGAAAGCCTTTGAATACTTGGATTACCAGGATATGGATATGGATTACCAGGGTTCTAGATGGAGCCATTTGATCAATTTTAGGACTTACTGATAGATAACCAGTTACTTGCCAGCTTGAAATTCTGCGTTCTCTGCAGATACGTTGAAAAAATGACCTAAAAACTGCATCCACTCTTGACCAATCTTACTGTCCCGAAACTGCAGACAATGAAGGTTGCACCACTTCTGAACTTATATCAGAAAAAGGTCCAACCTTTTGAAGAAAAAATGGAACTGGATTAAGAACCTCTGTCTTGAAACAACTCAAAATACGGAGACTTGGCTGAGAAAGCTTGGATTTTTTCCGAGACACGACTGGTTGTTGATTTAGTTATAAGGTTGCTTGTATGAAACCTGATCTTCTACACAATGAACCATTACAGCTGAAACGGTTGACAACTGGAACGAACTGTAGCCAAGCCCTTTGTCTAGGGCCAATTGCAAGAGTGCCAAAACCTCAATATGAGAGGAAGACTCAGGATTGCATTGAATATTCACTGTCACACCAAAGATCTTTTCCACATGCTATAGTACGTAGCATTAAAGGATATCTTTCTAGATTCAAGCAGCTTCCACTGGACCTCTTCTGCTATGCCTACCTGGGCTAGCCGGCTTCTTAAAAATAACCAGGCTGTCTAATTGAGCCATATTGGGATGAGGCATGCTGTCTGAGTACCAAAGATCTCTGAAGTGCCATCAGCAGAGCTGATCAACTGCCTCAATAGTGGAAACCATGAACGGATCATGTTCAGGATTAGGGAAGTTTGAGAAAAAAAAAAAAAAGGTATACAGGCACAGAAAATCCAGCGCTGGAACAGAGCATCATGACCACTGGCTCTCGGATGGAAGAACCAGGAGGAGAACACTGCCAGCTGAGCACTGACAGGAGATGCCATTAAATCCACTTGTATGGTGCCCCACTGAGCAAACAGTTATAGGAAACATCCATTTGTTTAGATCCAGAAAGTGTGTGCTCAAATAGTGTCTGCTCGCATATTCTCCACCCTGACAGGGACAACAGATTGCACTCCAGCAACCAAAAGATGTATGCCGCAATCTGCCCAAGGCTGCTTTCCTGCCTGATTCGGCACATATGCTACTGTCTGAATCCTCACGATGGTCTTGAAATAGTGGTGCAAAGATCAGTAATGCCTCCAGTGCTGTCATCAACTCTAGAATGAGGAATCGCTCCCTTCAATCTTCCTTGAACAAACTGGTTCTGACAGTGAGCTTGACCCACTGCTGGAGTAAAGCAAGCTTAAAGTGTTTGAGATGCCATCTAGCCCAGGCCACTGTGGGGACTGCTGCATTCATCAATAACCTCATACAATGCCTTTCTGATATCAAATAACTTGTCTTCAGAGCACAGACCATCAAGATCAAGAGGAGCATCTTCTTCTGTGGAAGGAATACTTTCCCCAATGTCGTTTGAGACACCTAGAAGCAACCTCTGTGAGGACACTAGCTGGCTCTTGCTGAAGATGAGCAACCAACCAAAGCTCTATAGCATCTCCAGGGCCCTCATCCGATGATTCAGAAGCCCCCTAACTTATTTCCACTGCTTTCTATCTAAATGCATCTCATCAGCCTTAGAAAGGAGAAATGAAAAAGCAGACATAGGTCATCCTCCTACATATATTCTTCTTTGAAAGAGTCTGAAGGTTGGTCGGCCTGAGAAAGCTATTGAGTCCAGTTACTGGCTTCAGAAGGAAAACTGGACCTTGCCAGAATAGATGACCCTTGCACAAGGCAAGTCCAAACAGCTCTTTTAGAGTGTCTTGATCTCATGCTTAATGAATTGTGACAATTGTGTCTATAATCATCTTAATCCCCGACTGTCTGAGCAAAGCAGGATTCATAAAGTCATGTTCATGCACATCTTGGCAGAGCATGAAGAGGGCTGTCTTTCCTGGGAAGCAGATGGGTATGGTCCCCTACCTTATTTAGTAGCTCTGGTCTTTATTCGGGGTTGGCATTTGCTTTTCTGCAGAAAAAGAAGGCAAGCAGAAACATTGAGCTTGTTCAATGACTATTAACCAGCAGTGCAGTGCTTCCTCCATATAGATGCTTAGTAAACCAGTAATAAGGAAAATGTCCACTCCAGCCATGATATTGCTATTATATCATAATATAATAATGATATTATATTTACACTCATATGCTGCCCCAGAGACCAGCAGAGGGGCTCCCTGATAGATGATGCATTTAGCATGCGAACACAGGGACCACAACCCAGTGAAACAGGATGGACAGCCCAAAGTTTATTCAGGCTAGGTAGGAGACATGTGCCAATTTCCTGGACCCGGTCCCTTCCCGGGTGTGTGGGAACAACTCCTTTAGAGTGCATTTACATGTTTATTGAATGTGAAAACCTGTTAGGCGACGTCATCTGGTCTTTGCTTGCTTCAACCAACAGGAAGAGTCTAGAAAGAGTTGATTTGCCCACAGTGTGAGTGAAAACCACTTAGTTAGAGTGTATTGCTCACATGTTTAATGCACGTGACAACCTATTCGGTGTTGAGATCTTTGTCCTTGACTGCTTGAAGCAGCAGGATTCATAGTCACGTTCATTTGCATCTTCTCTTTGATGAGATTGAAGCTGATTGTTTGCCTGGGAAGCCCCCGAGACTTCATATTGCCAGAATAGGCAACCCCTCATTGGGCCAGTGGACACATTACTTAGAGTGTATTGACCACAGACTTAATGAACGTCACAACCTGTTAGCTGCCATCATCTTTATCCTTGGTTGCTTGAACAAACCAGTATTCTTGCAGTCATGTTCATCCTTAATCACTATTAGTAAGCAGCTGAATAGGATTGGTTTGCCTGGAAAAAAGGCTTGGAGACTGTTCAATGTCGGAACAGGTAACCCCTTCACAGAGCGATTGGAAACACGCCTCTAGAGTGTATAGACCATGTGCTTAAACAAATGTGACAGCCTGTTAAGTGTTGCCTTATCCTTGTCTGCTTGAACCAACAGGCTTCATATATCAAATTCATGTGTATCCTCTCTTGGAAGAGTCTGGAGAGAGTTGATTTTCCCACAGTGTGAGTGAAAACAACCCCTTTAGGCTCCGTTTCCACTAGTGCAACTTGTCATGCGACTTTGGACACAAAGTCGCATGACAAGTCACAATCCATTGATCTCAATGGCACCCGTTCCCATCTATGCGACTTTGAAAATCTGCGACTTTAAAAAGGTGCCTGCACCACTTTGATGCAAATTTGGAATCACACCAGCGGAAATGTAGCCCAAGATGTATAGGTGTCGTCAAGAAACATACAGTGCTTTGCCTGCCAAGGCATGAGTGGCACAGGACCAGCTTAAGGCCGTGCTTGATGCCTGTCAACTGGAGGGACTAAGAGTCGGTTCACACTACAGCGATCCGACTTGTGTGGGCGACTTCAGCGCGGCCTGCAAATGACTTCTGTAATAGAAGTCAATGCAAATCGCCTGAAGTCGCCCCAAAAGTAGTACAGGAACCTTTTTCCAAGTCGGAGCAACCTGAGTCGCTCCTATTAGAACGGTTCCATTGCACTGCATGGAGGCGACTTGTCAGGTGACTCAAGTCGCCTGACAAGTCGCGGCAGTGTGAACCGGCTCTAAATGATAAAAAGGATATAGTTAATTTCTCATACACCTGAAAGAAAACTTACTTGAACGGTGCCCCTTACCTCCTTAGCAAGGCCTGGCTACCAGGAAGAGTTGATGCTCATGGCTTAGCAAAATAAGCAAATGGCTTTGCAGCCAGCTGGCAGAAAGACAAGGTAACCATACATAGTCTTACTGCACAAGGACCTCTTGACCTCACTTATATCTGATAAACAGGACACTAAACAAGAGTCATTTGACAATTTAATATATCAAAAGTTACTCATCTACTTCAAATGATAGCCCTGCCGCTTGATAAAGCAGTTCAAAACAAAATTGTATGCAATTGGAATTAGCTGGTTTGGCAATAATCCTCTAAGGGGTTAACCACAGCTAAAGGGTGTCTGACAGAGTAGGCTCTCAGACCTTACATTAGTACCAGGTGCTTAATGAAACAAACTAAACTAAGCCAGAAGCAGGGCAAGTATAAAAAAGCTTGTTCAAGACAGAAAAAAGGTAGGATCACAATAATATTCAGCAAAGCTACCTATAGCTAGTACAGATTTCTTTTTTTTTTTCTTTTTTTCCCCTTCTCAAAAGTAGAGGGAGGCTGGCCATACACTACACATCTTTCCAACCTCTCCCAGATCCACTGTCCACCATGCAGTGCAAGGGTGTGCCTGATTGCACACAAATTACATGGGTTATGTTTGATCTCACACTACATGGTTTTGGTAACCTAAAGGAAAGCCGTACAAAAACTGTACAGTGCAAGACCGGTCCTCCACCCCAATAGCCAACATGCAGCCAGCCAGGTGCCCACATTCCACCACAAGCTGCTGTGGAACTCAGACATCCCAGCTGCCATATTGGGGTCTGTACAATCTAGAGAAACATCACTGAACAAAGTAAGATGCATTACAGACAAAAAAAGGTAAAATCAGCCTGTACAGAGAGAGCAGAACACGCCATGCCCCCTGCTAATAACAGATCTAACACACCATTTAGGCTGCATGGACTTGCCCGGGCACCAGGGTGCTCCTACAGGAGAGGGTTTACCTCCGTCCAGGAGCCCTCCACCTGGCGAGGCTAAACCAGGCGGGAGAGGTAGGAATCTTCAATACTTATCACTTCAT
>BLSH010333296.1:224076-240879 GCA_018402905.1 Glandirana rugosa | reverse complement strand
ATGACAGGGGGCAGTATGTGCAGAGGGGGAGTGTGGAGGGTATGACATTTTGGCAGTGTGTGCAGAGGGGTAGTGTGGACGGTATGACAGGGGGCAGTATGTGAAGAGCGGGAGTGTGGAGGGTATGACAGGAGCGAGTATGTGAAGAAGGGGAGTGTGAGGGTTTGACAGTGGGTAGTATGAGCAGGAGAGGTGTCCTGAGGTATGACGGGAGCAGTATGTATAGATGAGAATTGTGGAAGGTATGACAGCAGACATTATATGCGGGAGAAGACTATGGAGAGTATGACAGGGAAAAAACAGTTACTCTTTTGCCTACTGATTTTATAATTAGCAATAAAATCACAAAAAAATATTGCCATAGTCATAGAAGTGAATGACATGGGGTGGGGAAATGTGCCACCAAATGCATTTGACACTCAAGTACAAAAATGAGTAATTATAGTGCAGCAGCTCTTTATAACTGAGGGTTATACAGAGGAGAAAAAGAGGCATTGTGGGGTTATCACATACATGTAGATGAATGGGCGCTAAAGGGTTAATGCACAAGAGCTACATGTGGGCACTAAGGGGTTAATGCGCTGGGTGGCTCACTGAGGATTTAAGGCACATACTGACTATTATAAATATACATGAACTGGACTGGGACAAAAATGTGGCCCTGGACTTCATCCAGACCGGCCCAGGGCACAGCACATCAGGGTTACAGAGCACATCAGTGCACGGCACATCAGGGCACAGTGCACACTATTGCACGGCACATCGGGGTACAGTGCACATCAGTGTATGGCATATCAGGGTACAGCGCACATCAGTGCACGGCACATCAGGGTACGGCGCACATCAGTGCACGGCACATCAGGGTACAATGCACATCAGTGCACGGCACATTAGGGTACGGCGCACACCAGTGCACGGCACATCAGGGTACAGCACACACCAGTGCATGGCACATCAAGGTTACAGTACACATCAGTGTACGGCACATCAGGGTACAGAGCACAGCACATCAAGGTACAGATCACAGCGCATCAGGGTACAGATCACAGCACATCAGGGTACAGAGCACAGCACATCAGGGTACAGTGCACATCAGTGCATGGCATATCAGGGTACAGCGCACACCAGTGCATGGCACATCAAGGTTACAGCGCACATCAGTGTACAGCACATCAGGATATAGTGCACATCAGTGCATGGCACATCAGGGTACAGCGCACATCAGGGTACAGAGCACAGCATGAGGAGGGGGCGGGGCCGCCAGGGAGCAGCCTGACATGACAGAGAACTTATTATACAGCCGCTTCCTGCGCTACTCTGCATGCTCAATCCCGATCTACCATTCAGGCGTCAGCTGTGTGTGATTGACGGGTAGATCGCCGCGGACCTCCGGATTGCTCTATAGAACGGCTGGCCCCCGATGGCCAGTACATGCCTGCATAAAGTTCTGCACTAACACTAAACACACCCGTAAGCTGCTGAATCGATATCAGCAACTACAGTATATGAAAGGTCATAAATTACAGTACTAATTAAACCCACTCACAAAATATAAACAGTTACCCTATAAATATATAAAAATAAAAAAAAATGAACTAATCTTATGAACATTTAAATCATCCTCAACTTAATCAATGTAAAATAAATATAAATATTAACTAAACATTTCAATATTAAATATTAACATTATGCTGTGGCAGAACAGTGTAATAAAACTTGTTGCAGTGCACAACTGCATAACAGTCAGTCCAGTGTCCAGGCAATATATGCGAATTTGAAACAATCTGAATGATGATATAAAGTAACACTCCCAATAACATGATGAAGAAGATGAGAAACATTTCAAGCAGAAGACACTTCTCTCCAAAAGGTGCCCTTATGGTCATCTTCTCACCTCGAGGAATTGACCACTTTACCTCAAACACAGCCTGCAAACCACAAGCTTCCTCCCCCTCCACAATCCGATCCTTTCACCCACTCTTATATATACTATATTGTCAAAAGTATAGGGATGCCTGTCTTTACACGCACATGAACTTTAATGATATCCCAGTCTTAGTCCGTAGGGTTCAATATGGAGTTGGCCCACCCTTTGCAGCTATAACAGCTTCAACTCTTCTGGGAAGGCTGTCCACAAGGTTTAGGAGTGTCTATGGGAATGTGAGACCATTCTTCCAGAAGCGCATTTGTGAGATCAGGTACTGATGTTGGACGAGAAGGGCTGGCTCGCAGTCTCCGCTCTAATTCATCCCAAAGGTTCTCTAATTGGGTTGAGGTCAGGACCCTGCTCTGTGCAGGCCAGCAAAGTTCCTCTACCACAAACTCACTCATCCATTTTTTTATGGACCTTGTTTGTGCACTGGTTCAAATCATTGGGTGGAGGGGGGGGGGGGGTGCGCTTATGGTGTGGAGTTGTCTTTCAGGGGTTAGGCTTGGCCCCTTAGTTCCAGTGAAGGGAACTCTTAAGGCGTCAGCATACCAAGACATTTTGGACAATTTCATGCTCCCTGCTTTTTGGGAACAGTTTGGTGATGGCCTCTTCCTGTTCCAACATGACTGCGTACCAGTGCACAAAGCAAGGTCCATAAAGACATGGATGAGCGAGTTTGGGGAGGAGGAACTTGACTGGCCTGCACAGAGTCCTGACCTCAACCCGATAGAACACCTTTGGGATGAATTAGAGAGGAGACTGCAAGCCAAGACCTCTCGTCCAACATCAGTGCCTGACCTCACAAATACGCTTCTGGAAGAATGGTCAAACTTTAACTGACAATTGCACGGTCATGCAACACTGTATCCAGATGAAATGTATTTAATTTTTTTTTCACACAAATAGAGCTTTCGTTTGGTGGTATTTGATCACCACTGGGTTTTTTATTTTTTACTATATAAGTGAAAAAATGACAATTAAAAAAAATATATATTTTCTACTTTCTATAAAACATATCCAATAAAAAAATGTATTCATACATTTAGGCCAAAATGTATTCTTAAAGATGTGCCAACAATGATAGTAACATGTAAGGAAGGGGTGAACCTACGTCCTAACAAATATGTACAGTAAAACATTTTTTAGAGGCTGAAATGGATTTTTAGGGTACCATACAAAAGCTTGGGATACACAACATAGGTATAAAAGGATTACATTTTATTACAATAACAATTTAAAATACACATTTGTTAAAAATGAGGGGAGGGGGGGGGGGAGAACAAACAAGAGGGTTGGAGTATAATTATCTCTATATAGTCACAGATGAGATGATACTGAAAAGATTGTACCACCTGTACATTGTTTGCTCAACATGTTTCGCGGAAGGTATCACGGCTTCTTCAGGAGCTTATATAAATATATATATATATATATATATATATATATATATAGATAGATCATCAAGATATAAACAAAATATATAAACATGAATACATTATGTATGGTGGTATCCCCAACAGGCTGCCTTACACAGGACGCGACCATATGCACGACCCATTAAAAATGTCTGCCCCGGCCGGCATGGGAGCCCCACACACAGAGGACACAAAATTTCAGATCTGGTCAAAAAACCAATCAAAAGGTTGATGAAGGTCAAAAACTGAGATCTGAGCAACAATGATAATTGATTAAGCCAGAGTATATACTTAACACACCATAACAACAGATCAGTGGCGGCCCGTGCATTGTGGCCACATGGTGCCGCCCCCTCAACACTACCACCACCTTCCCTATCCATGCACCAGGTGTGTTTTTTGAAGCACTGATTAGAGCCAGAGGCTCTAATAGGCTTCAAAAAAGGGTGGGCTTGGGGCACAGAGCATTGCATCCGGAGCCCACCCAGGTGTGTCGCAACAGCGAATGAATATTTACTATTGCAACACTGATCCTCCTCCCGGCCAATTGGGAACGGGTCTGAAACTCGTTTCCTGATTGGCCAAAACGTCAGGTGATCCTATTGGATGCCTAGAACAACATATTACAGCGCGCGCATACAAATGTAAAATGTAATACAATTTTAGTCGACTAAAATACGACTAAAACTAGAACAATTGAGATGACTAAAATAAGACTAAAACTAAAATGGCATTTTAGTCACAAGACTAAAATGGGACTAAAACTAAAATGGCATTTTAGTCAAAAGACTAAGACTAAAACGAAATTGAAATTTGACGTCAAAATTAACACTGGTCTGTAGTGCATGTTCATACCTCAATATCATAAATAATAACGTATTAGATTTTTCATTCCAGCAGTATATAATGAGTTTGGAAATGGTATAGAACTGCTTAAATAATGCATTACAATTTAACTACACCCATTAGATTTTAGATGACTAAAATTTGTTTTAGTCGACAAAAATGTACTGGAGAATTTAGTTGACAAAAATGTAGGACATTTTAGTCGACTAAAATGTCCTGGAGATTTAGTCGACTAAATATGACTAAAACTAAAACAACTGCAGAAGACTAAAATGGGATTAAAACTAAAATGCCATATTAGTCCTAAGACTAAAACTAAATCGAAATTTGCTGCCAAAATTAGCACTGCGCTGAGCACATGCACTCAACTTCTTTGGTCGACCATGGCGAGGCCTGTTCTGAGTGGAACCTGTCCTGTTTAACCCGCTGTATGGTCTTGGCCATTGTGCTGCAGCTCAGTTTCAGGGTCTTGGCA
The DNA here is from genome assembly GCA_018402905.1 of Glandirana rugosa. Taxonomy (NCBI): domain Eukaryota; kingdom Metazoa; phylum Chordata; class Amphibia; order Anura; family Ranidae; genus Glandirana; species Glandirana rugosa. The sequence goes on along the minus strand of BLSH010333296.1, from coordinate 236,213 downwards.
ATCATTCTTATAGCCTAGGCCATCTTTATGTAGAGCAAAAAATCTTTTTTTCAGATCTTCAGAGAGTTCTTTGCCATGAGGTGCCATGTTGAACTTCCAGTGACCAGCATCGGTGGCTGGTCAATAGGGGGCACCTGGGTGCCACCTCCCCGCTGGGAATAAAGGAAGAAAAAAAAAGTGTTGTTTCGAGTCCGACCGACCTATGAAGGTGGCGCCGGTATAGTGATTTTTTTTTTTTTGGCTCCTTGCTGTCTGCTAACAGCAAGTAGTTCAGTCCTAAAAGTGTAAGTATGTGTGCCAAAGAGGCGCACACAGCTACACTAATTGGCTGCCTTGAGTACTGGACTGCCAGTGATTGGCTATGTCATGGTGTGGTGGGCGGGACGTGTGATGACTCGCAGGCGCAGCACCTGTCGGGTTCCCCTCTGTCCATCCTCCTCGCAGACGAGTGCACCTGCTACTGCCAGCGCCAGGCCGACTCTCTTTGACCATCCGAGGATGAAGTTGACACCTGCCAACCCACTGCCCAGTGCCACTTGAGTGCCAGACCACCAGTGACTGACTCCCACTCCAGTCTCCTGTCCGACAGTCTGTCCCAGCCTGGAGCTGTGGCCACACAAGCCTGGCTAGTGAAGCCAGGCTGCCAGGTGCCGTTACCGTAGGTGCAGGAATGAATCATTGCATCTCCCTGCTTGATGTCCCTTCTCTGGGGCCCTGCCTGGACTGGTGCTCTTTTTCTCAGGCAGCTGCCAGCTTTTAAGTTGGGACTTTGATGTATAGGGGAATGAATCAGCGTCCCTATGAGAGTCCCACATACATCACAGCTCCTTATATCAGGGTCCCCATGACAGTCCCCCATACACCACAGCCCCCTTATATCAGGGTCCTCCCTGATATAAGGGGGCTGTGATGTATGGGGGGGACTATCATGGGGACCCTGATATAAGGGGGCTGTGATGTATGGGGGACTCTGATGAGGACCCTGATTTAAGATGCTGTGATGTATGGGGGACTCTCATGGGGACCCTGATTTAACCACTTCGCCACCAGGCCAATTCTGACATTTCTCTCCTACATGTAATAATCATTGTTTTGTTGCTAGAAAATTACTCAGAACCCCCAAACATTATATATATATATATTTTTGGCAGAGATCTTAGGGAATAAAATGGCGGTCATTGCAACTTTTTGTGTCATGCGGTATTTGCGCAGCAATTTTTTAAACGTGTTTTTTTTGGAAAAAAAAGTTTCATGAATTAAAAAAAAAAACAGAACAGTAAAGTTAGCCCAATTTTTTTGTATATTGTGAAAGACGATGTTACGCCGAGTAAATAGACACCCAACATGTCACGCTTTAAAATTGCGCCCACTCAGGAAATGGCGCCAAACTTTGGTACTTAAAAATCTCCATAGACAATGCTTTAAAATTTTTCACTGGTTACATGTTTAGAGTTACAGAGGAGGTCTTGGGCTAGAATTATTGCTCTCGATCTAACGCATGCAGCGATAACTCACATATGTGATTTTAAGAGCGTTTACATATGCGGCACGACTTACGTGTGCGTTCGCTTCTGCGAGCTCGTGGGGACGGGGCGCTTTAATTTTTTTTTTATTATTATTTATTTTACCTTTATTTTTTTATTTTTACACTTTCTCTTTAATTTTTTTGATCACTTTTATTCCTATTTCAAGGAATGTAAACATCCCCTGTAATTCGAATTTCAGAAGATGGTTATATTCTTTCTATTTTATTCTATTCTTTTTTTATTCTATTCTATGCTATTTGTTTCTATTCTATTCAATTCCATTCTATTCTATTCTTTTATTTACTATGCTATGTTGTTCTGTTTTACTCTATTATATTCTATTCTTTTATTTTCTGTTATATTTTTCTATATTTTTTCTATTCCATTCCTTTATTTTCTATTTTATTTTATTCTCTTTGGACATTGGAAAACTATTCAAATTCGAAAACTATTCAAATTCGAAAACTATTCAAAATTGATTTGAAATCTATTCAAATTGATTTGAATACGAACAAACTAAATGAATTCTGAAAACGAATTAAACGCATTCAATTAATTCAACTAAAGGAATTTATGTAAATAACGAGTCAAAATGAAACAAAACTAAAATTTTTTTTTCGTTCTGCACATGTCTAATAGGAATCATGCACAGAAGAACACCATACATGCACATAAACAATGATCATAACTCTAATGAATCATTATTGCCATTCCTAGACCTGTGCACATCACAAATGGAATAAAGAAGAGGGAAGTGAAAGAAGAGAGAAAAGGGGAGGGGGGGGGGTTTAAGAATGGGTAGGCGACGGGAAAGTAGTTAAGACGTGGGCTGTAATGTTCACTTACAGAAATGATCTGTATGAGTTGACATCATTTAAACCGGCATTTAGATGCTCAATCCAAAGGGTCTCGTATGCATTTGTCCCAATTCCCCCTCCTTGGGTCTGATGGAATAACATCAAGGACAAAAAAGATACCATCTCTGTGTGCTATTAGGCAAGTGGATACCTGGGCCTTCCCTTATCCAGGGGCATCATGGGCAATTGCCACAATGGTAAGTGCCCCGTAGTAGGGACTTGGCATTCTTATGAGGTATATAGTGGCTGGATGTCAACTGGTCTCTCAGGGTAGTAGCTTGTTTAAAAATCAGTTCAGGAGTCTGTTTTACATATTTAGAAATTGTATAATCTTCCTTGAGGAAGTGCCAGTTCTTGGCGATTAGTAATCGCAGTTGAGATTAATTCGTAGACAATCTTGTGACTAGGCCCACAGTTTTGACATGCTGTTTAGGAGGAGTATTGTACAATAGAGAGGCTCTTGTTTTTGCCGTGGCCCTATTGAAAGAGTGTCTCAGCAAGGTTCGTGAGTAGCCCCTTGCCCAGAGTCTCTGTTATAATAGATCAGCCTGTTTCTTAAAATCTGAAGTGCAGTTTCTCCATAGACATAGATATTGGGTGTATGGGATTCTTCTAACTAGTGGACATGGGTGTAGACTGCTAGCATGGAACAACGTATTGCCCGCACTGGGCTCTCGGTATAGGTCTGACGTAATACAGTATATCCATCTGGATCGACTTAAAAGTTTAAATCAAGAAAAGATATCCCTGACTCACTAACAGTGTGAGTAAATTTCAAGTTATAACGGTTAAAGTTGAGTTGTTCCAAGAACAAGTGTAGTTCTTTTTCAGTACCGGTTGTCAGGGAAGAGTTCGTGGAACAGCTGGCAAAGGTTCCAGTATCCAAGATGGCCGCGCAGTCCCGCTGGCGCCGTAGCAAACGGCTTCCATTAACGAACGATCGTCCGCAAGGCGCACCAATCACCAGCAACTGACTATCACTAATTGCTGAATTATCTTCAGCTCAGTACCCTGTGTTCCTGAGATCTGTGTTCCTGTGCTTGATTACCTGTTACCGACCCAGCTTTCCTTGACCTGCTCTGACTCTCTCCTGGCTCTGATCTCGGCTTGCTCTACGGACTTCTCCTGCCTTATTGGACTGCCTTATGTGTTTGACCCTCGGCCTGGCCTTTGACTCCACATCTTGCCTGATACCTCCACAGTTCCGCTTGCACTTCCAGATCATCTTCGGATCCCCCCTGCTGTACATCCAGAGTACTTCCTCACCTGGAACTACTACCAAAGCTCCATCTGCAGGCGACCTGTGCATCTTTGGGCATTACACCTCCTGTCACCAACTCTAGGGGTGTCGTGCACTTAGCCGCAAGGGGAGCCCTCTCATCATCTCAGCCTCTTAAACCGGTACATGACAGTATAATCCAGCCACGATGTCGGAGGCTGAAAGAGGCGCTTCTCCGCTAGAGACTCTTTGCCAACAAGTTGCCGCCCTCACCCAGGTGGTCAAGGGGTTACAAGAGGGTAACTTCCAGTTGGAAGGCCGTCTGCAGAACCTGGCTGTGTCGTCTACTAACTAGAGCCCTCCTGCTGCATCTTCTGCTTCACCTGCCTCTGGACTTGGACAAGCCACTGCTGCCCCTGCTGTGGTATTACCACCTCCAGAACCTCGGGTGCCAGTCCCTGAACACTTCTCGGGGGACCGATGAAAGTTCAGGTCATTCAAAAATGCCTGCCTCCTGTACTTTGCACTACAGTCAAGGACTTTCTCTCTGGAATCAGTAAAAGTAGGGTTCATCATTTCTCTCCTCTCCGATGAACCCCAGTCATGGGCCCACCACCTGCTGGAGCAGAAAGACCCTGTGATTAACTCTGTTTCCCTGTTCTTTGATGCTATGGCCCAGCTCTATGACGATCCTCAATGGGTGGCTACTGCAGAGACTGTTCTTCACTCATTACAACAAGGAAGACGGAAGTTGAGGATTACACCGTTGATTTCCGGAAGTGGTCCTCTGATACTGGATGGAATGAGGCCGCCCTAAAGTACCAGTATCGGCTCGGCCTCTCCGAGGTCCTTAAAGACAAATTAGCCAGAGTAGAGGCTCCCGGTACCCTGGAAGGCCTCATCAAATTAGCCATCCAGCTTGACCGCCGTCTGCGGGAACGACACTCCGAAAAGACCTCTTCATTCAGACCCTCTTGGATGCTGCCCAAGATTCCACCTTCACCTATGCCTGAACCTACCACCTTGCCCACTGCTGCTCCTGAAGGCGAACCTATGCAAATTGGACTAGTACGGGGTCCCTTGTCTTCTGACGAGAAGATGAGGTGACGCCAGGCCAACCTCTGCCTCTATTGAGGAGGTACTGGACATTTCCTGCGCACCTGTCCGGTAAGACCCAGTAAGTTCCACCCTCCTTGTCCTGTTTATTTTTAAGTCTCCGGGTCTTCTCCAGCTCACCTTGTTCTACCCCTCTTATTACAGGTGGCAGAGGGAACAATCCAGCTACAGGCAATCATTGATTCCGGAGCTTGCAGCTGCTTCTTGGACATTTCATTGGCAAAGAGACTGTTAATTCCTTTAAGAGATAAGAAACAGACTTGAAGTTCATCTGGCTGATGGGACTATCCCCAGATCAGGTCCCGTGACACAAGAGACCTTTCCTATCTTTGCTCAGACTCATTCTGGTCACCAAGAACTTCTCTGTTTCGACATCTTATGTTCACCCATGTTCCCTATCATCCTTGGGATTCCGTGGCTACAGGCACATAATCCTCAGATTGACTGGCCCTCTGGAAAGATTTCCTTTCTATCTGAATACTGTTTTTCTCTAAGACCAGATGACCCCTCAAGTTGCATGACTGCCAGCCAGTATCTAATACCAGCCAGGTGGCGCCACCAGCATACCACAAGTTCTTGGACGTTTTTGATAAAAAGATGGCCTATGTACTACCACCGCATCGACCATATGACTGCCCTATTGAGCTGCTCCCAGGTGCAGAAATCCCTTTTGGGCAAATTTTCCCTCTTTCAGAAAAGGAACTCGATGCGTTACGACTCTACATAGATGAAAGCCTCGAGAAAAGGTTCATCCGTCCATCTTTTTCTCCCGCTTGTGCTGGTATCTTCTTCGTCCAGAAAAAAGATCAGTCACTCAGACCTTGTGTGGACTATCGGGAGCTGAATAGAATTACTATCAAAAACCGATATCCACTCCCTCTTGTGCCAGAACTGTTCCAAAGATTTCGATCTGCCCGAATCTTTACAAAGCTTGATCTACGAGGTGCCTAAAATCTAGTTCGCATTAGAGAAGGTGATGAATGGAAAACTGCATTTCGGACCCGTTTTGGGCATTTTGAATATCTTGTCATGCCATTTGGACTTTGTAATGCCCCTGCCACCTTCCAACATTTTGTTAATGATATTTTTTGAGAGTACTTGGACCATTTTGTGATAGTTTATCTTGACAACATCTTCTCTGCCAACCTGGATCTGCACAGGGTACATGTTAAGAAAGTCTTGTCCACACTGAGACAGCACCATCTATATGCAAAAGCAGAGAAGTGTGAGTTCGAGAAACTGTCAATTCAATTTCTGGGCCTAATTATATCCACAGATGGAATTTCCATGGATCCACAGAAGGTGGCTGCTATTATCAACTGGCCTGTCCCCACGGATAAAAAGAGCATCCAGAGGTTTGTGGGCTTCGCCAGTTTTTACAGAAGATTTGTCAAGAACTTCTCCAGCATCATCTCTCCCATCACCCAGTTGACCCGTCAACTTGTCCAGTTTCAGTGGTCCCAAGAAGCCCAGTCGGCATTTGACCAATTAAAGACTTTATTCACTTCCGCACTAGTACTATAGCACCCAGATCCTGCCCTTTGTCCTTGAGGTTGATGCCTCAGAAGTGGCCACAGGGGCCAACCTGTCACAAAGTCAGGGGCCCAAATCTCTGCTCCACCCAGTAGCTTTCTTTTCCAGGAAGATGTCTCATTCGGAAAGGAACTACGATGTGGTTGACCGGGAACTGTTGGCCATTAAATCAGCCTTGGAAGAGTGGCGCTATCTACTGGAGGGGGGCCCATCTTAATATTCACAGACCATAAGAATCTTGAATATCTCCGAACTGCCAAGAGACTGAGACCCCGGCAAGCCCGATGGGCCTTGTTTTTTTCAAGATTCCATTTTCATTTGACCTACCGCCCAGGGTCAAAGAATAGAAAAGCTGACGCCCTTTCTCGCATGTTCCCAGAGACCCCTGAGATAACTGCTCCTAGCACCATCTTGTCAACACAAAACTTTTTGTTGATTCAACCCGGCCTGGGTACCGCAATCAAAGAGGCCTCTGCTACATGTCCTGAATCTGAGACCCTTTCGCTGAGGAAGCATGAGGGGCTTCTGTGGCAAAGGGACAAGATCTTCATTCCCCAGGGGGCGAGACCTCAAGGCGTGCCATGATTCCCCACTTGCATTCCATTTTGGTGTCCGGAAAACATGCGAACTCTTGCAGAGATCCTTTTGGTGGCCCAATCTACAACAGGATTGTAGAGACTATGTCAACTCCTGTGTGACCTGTCTACGCAATAAGGGCAGTAATATCAAGACCTGGGGTCTTTTGAAGCCTCTCCCAATCCCAGAGCAACCTTGGAAGATGTTGTCAATGGACTTCAATGTGGACTTGCCCCCTTCAGAGGGATTCACTACCATTCTGGTGGCTGTTGACAGACTGTCAAAGATGGCCCTCTTTGCACCCATGAAGAGCACTCCCTCAGCCGCAGATACCGCCCAGCTTTTTATCAAGGAAATCGTACGGCTGCATGGGCTACCCAACAGTATCGTCTCTGACAGAGGGGTACAAGTTTTGGAGATCCTTATGCAAAGCTCTGAAGATTGAAGTCTGTCTATCCTTGGCATATCACCCGCAATGAACAAACAGAAAGAACAAACCAAACACTGGAGCAATATCTCCTTCCATGTGCTGAGTTTGCTTATAATAACTCTGTCCATGCATCCACCAACCAATCCCCATTCTGGGCAAACTATGGGTTCCATCCTGCTTTCCTACCAGATGTGGTCCCAGAAGCCGCGGTTCCTGCAGTTTAGGATAGATTGGCCTTCATTCAGTCTAATTATCTGGTGCTTCAAGACACCATGCAGAAGGCTCAGGAGGACTACAAGAGACACTTCAATAAAAAGAGGAAAGATGGTCCTGTACTGAATGTTGGGGATAAGGTCTGGCTCTCCACGGCAAATCTCAAGATCACTTGCCCATCTCGGAAATTGGGCCCAAGGTTTATCGGACCTTTCGAGATTAAACGTGAAATTAATCCGGTGGCCTTTGAACTTAACCTCCCAGACTCATAGAAGGTCCATCCGGTTTTTCACATTGCCTAGCTCATGCCTGCAGTCCCTAACTCCTTCCCTGAAAGAGAAGAGTCTCCACCACCACCAGTTACGGTTGGTGAAAACACGGAATTCGAGGTAGAGGCCATTGTGGATGCCCGCAGAAGAGGGAGACATGTGCAATACCTCATTAAATGGAAGGGATACCCACCTGAGAAGAACTCATGGGAGCCAGCAAATAATGTGCATGCCCCTAAGCTTCTTCGGGAGTTCTTCAATCGATTCCCAGAGAAACGTGCATGTATGGGCATCCGGAGGCTGCCCCTTGGGGGTGGCACTGTCAGGGAAGAGTTCGTGGAAGAGCTGACAAAGGTTCCAGTATCCAAGATAGTCAGCAGTCCCGCGCAGGCGCCGTAGCAAACGGCTTCCTTTAACGAACGATCGTCCGTTACCAATGTTCGTCCGCAAGGCGCGCAAAGCACACCAATCACCAGCAAGCACCGGCCTATAAAAGGACACCAGTGACTGTCACTAATCGCTGGATTATCTTCAGCTCAGTACCCTGTGTTCTTGAGATCTGTGTTCCTGTGCTTGATTACCTGTTACCGACCCAGCTTTCCTTGACCTGCTCTGACTCTCTCCTGGCTCTGATCTCGGCTTGCTCTACGGACTTCTCCTGCCTTATTGGACTGCCTTATGTGTTTGACCCTCGGCCTGGCCTTTGACTCCACATCTTGCCTGATACCTCCACAGTTCCGCTTGCACTTCCAGATCAGCTTCAGATCCCCCCTGCTGTACATCCAGAGTACTTCCTCACCTGGAACTACTACCAAAGCTCCATCTGCAGGCGACCTGTGCATCTTTGGGCATTACACCTCCTGTCATCAACTCCAGGGGTGTCGTGCACTTAGCTGCAAGGGGAGCCCTGTCATCATCTCAGCCTCCTAAACTGGTACATGACACCGGTCTAGATGACTAGCAAGTCGTCTATATAGCAGAACCAGCATAAAATAAATGGGAGCCAGGGTGTAAAGACCTCATTGGAAAAAAACTCTCTTTCCCACCCTCCTAAATATAAATTTGCATTTGATGGTGCACAGTATGTGCCCATGGCTACTCCGTGTATTTGAAGAAATAGCTGGTCCATGAACAAAAAGTAGTTCTTGGCTAGAATAAAAGTGAGCAAATCCAAAAAAAAAAGATTTAATGGCCAAGAAGGTCTATCCTCTTCCATGAGGAAGGACCCCGTCACCCGGATGCCCCACTCGTGTGGTATACTCCAATATAGGGATTCTATGTCGATAGCAACGAGTAGGGAGCCTGGGGGAACATGGGTCCCCTCCACATGTTTGAGTAAGTCAGGCATGTCCTTGATAAAAGAGAGAAGACTCATTACATGAGGAAGGAGAAAGAAGTCCACAAATCTAATTGCATTTTCGGTCAAAGATCCGATGCCCGAGATTATGGGCCTGCCTGGTGTACGAGTACGGTTTTTATGAACCTTGGGTATGGTATAGAACGTGGGTATTCGTGGATAAGGATTGATTGGGTATTCCAATGTTTCCTTATCAATCAGTCCTTTCACGTAGGCTTGTGTACATAGTTCCCGGAACTCCCTTTCATATGATGAAACTACTTGTAAATCGATAGGGCGATACCAATGTTTGTTATGTAATACATTATAACACGTATGTTGGTGGGATATCAATACGATGTTCCCCTCCCTTGTCTGGTGGTTTGATAACTGGTTGAATTTGTGTTTTTAATTGTCTGAGGGCAAATAGTTGCTCGTCAGTCAAATTACAGAAAAAAGAGGAGGATTGCCACTGTGCAGCTTTCAGGTCCCTAATGCTTTTCTGAATAAACATCCATACATTAGGACAGAGAGACAGCTCAGGAAAGTGACTTGATTAAGGCTTGAAGGTTTTCACCCTGTGTGTGCTAGATTCCGAAATGTTTTGTGTCTCGAGTGAGGGATTAAGATCTACCGCTCCCTTATCGTACAAGAGCATTAAATCCCTCAGAGCTCAAAAGTCCTTCATAGTGAAGTCCTTAATTTGTTCAGGAATTTCTCTCTCAATTTTCTTTTCTGTACGTTCCGGATTTAACATAAACTTATAAGTAAGATTTTGTGTGAATAGATAAAGATCTTTAATCGTTTCCATTACATCTATCTCTTGTGAAGGACAAAAACCCAGGCCCATCCGAAGAACGGATTCTTGAGCCGGGGTAAAAGGAAATTTAGCGAGATTAATTATATTGAGCTCTGGGGAGTTGGGGTCATTGGTATCTGTAGTGCCCTCACCACATAGGTATTTAAATTGCTTTGGATTTTGGCCTCTACCAGAGCAGGGTCTAAAAAGTCCCCTGTTTCTGTAGGGAGCTTTGTGTTGGCTGGTATAATAGTAGTGCCCTTATTGAGCAAATTATGTAATACTGGTGTAAAATTACTCTTAATGAAACCTGAATCTCCCACTCGGGGTGACACATTGGAACGTGCTTTCTTATCAATGTCTGTAGGTGAATACCCACCACCATGATTGCGTGAAAGTTTAGGTGGACTTGCTCGTGATAATTGTAGATTTGACAAACATGAATGAACCTATGAAGAAACAGAAGCAGTGGTAGATGAATCAGATTCTGTAGTGTCCTCTACTTAGTGGTGCGTATGTGGAATGCTTTGTCTACCAAAATGTCTGGCTGTGTTTTTCCCTGCCCATTTGTAAGCTTAACCCTTAGAAAAGGCTAATTTGTCCAAGTTAAATTTTTTCTGCTTTTTGGTAACAATCTCTTTATTCATAATTTCAAGATGGTCCCTGATTTCCTTCCATTTGGAGGGAAAAGCAGGTAGATCTAGAACATGTTTGTATTGGGCTTTGAGAGTCTTTATTTCTGTATCCAAGAGTTGCAAGTCATTGGCATACTGATTGACCAATAGGGTCATTAAATCTTTACTACATTTAGTTAAGGTGCCCTCCCCTAGTTTTTTTAAAATCCTCAGAAGGGTTTGTAATTAGAGATGGGCCGAACGGACCCCTGTTCGGTTCGCACCAGAACTTTCGAAAGTTCGGACCCGAATAACGAACCCCATTAAAGTCAATGGGATCCAAATGTCAAAAATCAAAAGTGCCCATTTTGAAGGCTTAAATGCAAGTAATTGGGCATACAATGGTTATAGGGGTCTGGGTCCTGCCCTGGGGGACATGTATCAATGAAAAAAAAGTTTGTGAGAAAAGTAATTTTTAAATAAGCAGTGATTTTTTGATTTTTAAAGTGAAAGCATAAAAATGAAAAATTCCTTCCAATATAGTGCCTGGGGGGTCCCCTTAGTCTACTTGTAAAGTGGCAGATCTGTACCATGTCTAGAATCTGCTGCCGCAATAATTGCATTTATAAAGCCAAAAAAATTACATTTTCCCTGCAAGCTGCCTTTGTTTTGCTCAGCAACAGCTGGGGAGCCAGTGTGTATGATGAGGCCCAATGTAGTGCAATGGGAACAAGATTAGAGATTTTTTGTATAAATTCTGGTGTCACTTTGACTTTGGATAGAATTAACGGGTGCGGAAAAATTGGGCTTTGGGTGCTTGTGGTGCCTTCATCCCATAACCCTATAGAGGTGCTCTTCATTAAGGCAAAAATTGGAATAATATGCACCTGTCAAACAGGTGCAGAAAAATTGGTCTTTGGGTGTCAGTGGCGCCTTCCCACCGTAACCCTATAGAGGTACTCTTGATGAAAGCAAGAATTGACCTTGCTGTAAAAAATTGCAATGATATGCACCTGACAAACAGGTGCAGAAAAATTGGTCTTTGGGGGTCAGTGGCACCTTCCCACTGTAATCCTATAGAGGTGCTCTTGATGAAGGCAAAAAAAATTGCAATGATATGCACCTGTCAAACAGGTGCTGAAAAATTGGTCTTTGGGTGTTAATTGTGCCCATGAATAGAGTTGAGCGAACACCTGGACGTTCGGGTTCTGCTGGTCCGTCCGAACTTCGGGACAAAGTCCGGGTCCGGGTCCGGACGGAACCCGAACGCTCGCACGGACAAGCCCAAGGCAGGCCTGGGCCTGGGCCTGAAACAGGGCTTCAAGCCTGCCTGGTCGTCTTGGGCTTGCAGGTCCACAAGCGAGTTGAGATAAGTACCCGTGTTAATTGTGGGTTTCTGGTTAAAAAGTCGTGGACAAACTGTCCACGTATAGTAACGTTAAAAAAAACGGAAGTAGTTCTCGTGGAGATATCCTAATGTCACCCTTCCACGGTGACTGGGGGTTTCTGGTTAAAAAGACGTGGACAAACAGTCCACGTATAGTAACGTTAAAAAATGTCGTTCCAGTTAAGAACGAAAGTAGTTCTCATGGAGATATCCCAATGCCACCCTTCCGCGGTGACTGTGGGTTTCTGGTTAAAAAGACGTG
>BLSH010333296.1:201730-220205 GCA_018402905.1 Glandirana rugosa | reverse complement strand
GTTCTGATTCCTCTATATAGATCTTTAGTGAGACCTCACTTAGAATACTGTGTCCAGTTCTGGAGACCACACTTACAAAAAGATATTGATAAAATAGAACGAGTTCAGAGACGGGTAACAAAAATGGTGAAAGGTCTGGGGGATAAAACATATCAAGAGCGACTTCAGGAACTTAATATGTACAGTCTGGAGGAAAGAAGGGAGAGGGGAGACATGATTGAAACCTTTAAATACATCAAGGGGGTGAATAAGGTTCAGGAGGGCAGTCTTTTCAATATGAAACCAAAATCAAGAACACGGGGACATGACCTCAAACTAACTGGGGGGAAGTTCAAAACTAATCTTAGAAAGTATTATTTTACTGAAAGGGTGGTTGATGATTGGAATAAACTACCAACAGAGGTTGTGAGACAGTCAACAGTAAATGGCTTCAAACGTGCTTGGGATAAACATAAATCCATAGTCAGACAACTAAGGTTAATGTAAAAAAAAATATAAAAAAAAAAAAAAATAAATAAATAAAAAGGGGCAGACTCGATGGACTACTCAGTCTTTTTCTGCCGTCACTTTTCTATGTTTCTATGTGCCAAGCATGGCACATGTGTCAACTTTCCCTGTCTAAGGGCGGACAGGAGGTTTGAGCCATTATCGCACACCACCATTCCTGGCTCCAGCTGGCGTGGTGTGAACGACCTCTGGGCCTGTCCCTGCAGAGCTGCAAGAATCTCTGCTCCAGAGTGGTTCCTGTCCCCAGCTGAAGCACTGAATGGCACTGAATGGCACCTTTTAGCCTGACACATATAGCCCTTTGAATGCTTAGGGGGTACCTGATGTTCATAGGACAATTCTGCAGAGGGCATGGAGGGGGCGGAGGAGGACCATCACCACTAGCTGTATGGAGACGTGGGGGCACAACAAGCTGCAGCACTGAGCCTTGTCCTGCATCCTTCCGAGTGGCAAGCAGCCTTACCCAGTGTGCTGTGAACTAAATATATCGTCCCTGCCCATGCTTGCTGGACCATGTGTCAGCAGTAAGGTGGATTTTACGGCTGACTGCCTTGCCCAACGATGCCAGCACATTCCCTTCCATGTGATGATAGAAAGATGGAACGGCCTTATGTGAAAACTAGTAGGGATTGGGAACCTGCCATTGTGGTACAGCACATTGTGCGAATTCACGGAGGGGGCAGAATCCACCAGGCTGAAAGACAAAGTTGGAGAGCCAACAGCTTTGACAAGCTAGCATTTATACGCTGGGCATGTGGATGGCAGGGACTGTATTTATTTTTTCACTGCCGCAGATGGGGCAGAGAAATTTGCAGGCTACAGTCTACAGCTGGTTGTGTGCTGCTAGGACCTGGGGCACCCTGTGCTATACCATCACCCCTCTCAATGGAGGCTGCTGAGAGATCATGACTCGGTATAGCAGGGGCAGACTGAAGTGGGTAAGGAGGAGGAGGGACAGATTTGTGCGGCTTTTAGGTGCTCTTGTCAACGGGCTGAGTAGTTGGACTGTAAATGCCTTGTTAATCATGTGGTACCCAAATGGTTGGTGTTTTTGACACGTTTGATGTACTTGAGACACAGTTTGCACACTTGTCTCTGCTTGCGTGACAGAGGATGAGGAGGATGAGGAAGGTTTAGTAAGCCAGTCAACCATCTCCTCTGCATGCTGTGGCTGGATAGCACAGGCAAACTCACTAAACAGAGGAAATGATGCCCAGCCTGAGGACTCACCACCACGTCCACCTTTGCCTGTGGACACATTTGTTGCTGGCCCCCTTACAGTGCCAAGGGAACGTCTGCCTCTCCTTGTTGTCCTCCCAGACATTATTTAGAGGAAGGGGCAGTGCTTATTAGCAAATGTAAAGAAGAAGTGGAACTGTACGTAGATGCACTTTAATCAATGTAAAGTGGTGTTTGGTGCACTTTAATTTGAGTACTCACACTACACAGACCTACTCCATGGATACACTATAATATACTGCAATATAATGCGTCAAATGTACTGTGATGCACAGAACTATATTGCGTTAAACTTGCAGTATTGCACACAGAAGTAAATGGCGTTAAACTTGCAGTAACGCACACAACTATATGGTGTTAAACTGGCAGTAACGCACACAGACGTAAATGGCATTAAACTTGCAGTAATGCACACACAAGTAAATGGAGTTAAACTTGCAGTAACGCACAAAACTATATGGAGTTAAACTGGCAGTAACACACACAAAACTACAGTATATACTCGAGTATAAGCTGACCTGATTATAAGCCGAGGCACCAAATTTTACCATAAAAAACTGGGAAAACGTATTGACTCGAGTATAAGCCTAGGGTGGGAAATGCAGCAGAAAAACAGAAAAGGTTTCATTCTGACAGATACCCTGCAGCAGCTGGCAGGAGAGGGGAGGGGACCCTGTAGATCTGTGGGGACAAGGGGAGAGGCCATGAAAGAACACAGGGACCAGGAAAAAGTACAGGGGGGCAGCAGAGAGAAGCACACACACAAATAAACACAAACATATAAACACAGACACACATATACACACACATATATACACACATATACACACACATATATATGCACACACACACACATACATGCACACACACACACACACATATATACATGTAGAATTCCAGAAAGCCTTTTAAAAAAAACGGCATTACCTTCTTCTCTTCCTGCCGGGTACTGCACTGTAGGGGGAGACAAAGAGCACACCACACTGCTTTCAGTTTCATTACAGTTACTCACTCGAGTATAAGCTGAGGGGGGCTTTTTCAGCATACAAAATGTGCTGAAAAACGCGGCTTATACTCGAGTATATACGGTATATGGCGTTAAACTGGCAGTAACACACACAGAACTATATGGCGGTAAACTGGCAGTAACGCACACAGAAGTAAATGGTGTTAAACTTGCAGTAATGCACACACAAGTAAATGACGTTAAACTTGCAGTAACGCACACAAAACTATATGGCGTTAAACTGGCAGTAATGCACACAGAACTATATGATCTTAAACTGGCAATAACGCACACTGATGTAAATGGCGATAAACTTGCAGTAACGCACAAAACGATATGGCGTTAAACTGGCAGTAACGCACACAGAAGTAAATGGCATAAACTCACAGTAACGCACCCAGAAGTAAATGGCGTTAAACTTGCAGTAACGCACAAAACTACATGGCGTTAAACTGGCAGTAACGAACACAAAAATATATGGCTTTAAACTGGCAGTAACGCACACAGAACTATATGGCGTTAAACTGGCAGTAATGCACACAGAAGTAAATGGCGTCAAACTGGCAGTAA
The DNA here is from genome assembly GCA_018402905.1 of Glandirana rugosa. Taxonomy (NCBI): domain Eukaryota; kingdom Metazoa; phylum Chordata; class Amphibia; order Anura; family Ranidae; genus Glandirana; species Glandirana rugosa. Next base: position 216,883 of record BLSH010333296.1, on the reverse strand, counting down.
CAAACACAAAAATATATGGCTTTAAACTGGCAGTAACGCACACAGAACTATATGGTGTTAAACTGGCAGTAATGCACACAGAAGTAAATGGCGTCAAACTTGCAGTAACCCAATCAAATATACAGTGTTCAACCGTCACTACACTGACACTATCTGAACTGTCCCTACTCTAGCTATAGACTAATGTATGTATGAATGACACGGTCTCACTAAACTACAGTGAAACGATCTGAGCTGTTCCTACTCTAACTACACACTATGCAAAGCTGAATGGTCCTCCTCACTACACTCACACTATCTCTAGACTGCCACTAAACTAATATTCTACACTTCCAACTGAAGCACAATAGCACAGTATAGCACACTAACTAACTAATAGCACTGAACAGAGCCCTGTTCTATCTGTCTCCATCCGAAATCACACTAATAATAGCTGCCATTGAAAGAATACTTTTATACTGTGGGGCAGGCATGAGCCATGATTGGATAAAGTCATGATAACAGTGTCCAATCATGACTCTGACAGTGCTCTGTGCCCTGATTGGCTGAATCTTTCACTGCTTCAGCCAATCAGTGCTTGCAATGCACTGTTCAGTGCCGCAATGCATTGTGGTCGGTTTGTGGGGCCGAACAAACGGTCAAACGACCCATTTGTTTGGATGCTCGCCGAACAACGAAAGTTCGGCCCAAACTTATGCTCGGGCCGAACCATTCGCCCATCCCTATTTCTAATGGTAGGAAACGTGTGGAGACGAAAACCTTGGGGATTAATATCCTCTTTAATGTATCGTTGAAAATAATCATGCCAGTATAGATGCGACTTGCGTTTGAGTAACATCCTGATTTTGCCCAGATACATGGCGAGATTGTCATCACTTTTTTTATTTGTGGTACAACCTGTCTCAATTTGGGACATGAACCCTGCCCAAGAGGTACCATGAAGGTCCATTGTGGTTGTACAAATAGCCTGGAATAGCAGTGATTAAAAATTCAAAAACAAAAAAGAAATTGTTTTGAAAAAATGATAAATGCATATTATTAGACTATATAGGGTGCTTATTATATAAGTATTATATAAATGTATTCTGTTATATCTCATTGGTAAAAAAAATCCCAAAAAAGTGAAAACGTCCGTGTGTATGAGGCCTTATACAAATGGTGAAAACCTATAACTGGTGAGTTCCAATCAATTCGCAGCAGCGCAATAAGTAAATACACATATACCTTCAGTGTATTTTCATATGTGCATAAACTCAATAAATATAAATATAAAGTGAATTTGTGCAAATAATGCAAAATCATATAAAGATATTGTTAAATGTGCATATCAAAAACATAGTCCATAAATTTTTTTTTTTTAAAAAGTCAATTAATGCATCACAGTCTCATATGTGAAGACAAGTGCTCATACTCCATACATGACACCCATATACTCCTCCACCAGTGTGCTTCAGTGATTCCATCACCCTAATGGACATAAGCTTACCAGACATCAGATGATAAACAACATAAAATCACTGCTTATATTGCATACTCCAATCGACTCCAAGATCAGTGCTCATATGTTGGATCTAAGCCACTCCACATGTGGGAACAAATCACATGGGAATCCTCCGATAGTGTAAAACCTTTTTTGTGCAAACATCAAATTCGACCAGCCACTCTGTATCTTACATCAATAGTGTCAAGTCGCTGCACTCTTTCATCTCCTTACTGTCTATTAGCAGAGCATTGACACTCATACAGTCAAGCGTGGTATCTGAGTTGCCGTATTGCCAGCCCTTAGACGTGTTTCGTCACTTCTGACTTGTTCACAAAGGGGTGGCAGTACGGCTCTGCAACCGGACTTAAATATTCCATCCATCCCTGTTTCCCATGCTGCTATGAGCGTAATTTGCATAAATCATACACATTAAGGATGGCAATCTGTCCTCTATTCACTGCACCCCATGCACTCTGTAACAGGGGTTATCAGTGTGTGCAATTAATCCCACACATCCCGGATAGAAATAAATAAATAACAAATAAGTACATAAATGACATCCAAATCTTAAATTGCCGGTGGGGAAACTACATATTATGTAGGATTGGGATAGAACAACAAGTCTTACAATCAATATCTTATATTATATCCAACAATGGATGTCACAAATAATTCAATCCTTAACGTCAACTCCAATAATTAAATGATATGTTCCTTAATGCAGGTATTACATCACTAAAATATTTAAAGTTAAAATCAATATTAAAATCATTTCAGATAAAACTAGAACTGAATTAAAGAAAAAATGAATTAAAGAAATTCATGGCACTTTATATCCCCAGACTTTTATAGAGCTTCTAAAAGCCTAATGATTATATTGTTAGCTATATTTCTAAACATACAGTATTCACTGATTGAATAGATGTCAATAGTCCAAATAAGCGATTACAGACCCATCCAATATAAATGGACGGAAATATCACATATAACACACATAAACACAATGCAGCATATAACCATTATTAACCACTTGCCAACTGCCCACCGCAGTGTGGCGGCGGAAAAGTGGCTCGTTACCGCAAACCTCCGTAACCTGACGGCGGTCATGATAACTAGCATTGTGAGCACGCACATTGTGTTCCGTGGGGGCCAGGGAGTGGATAGGGTGGACTCGATCTCTGCCAGCTACCCGCGATGGCCCCCTGCAGAGGTCTGTGTATGTAAACATGGATCTCCGTTCTGACAGAGGGGGAAGGGTTGTGATCACAGGCTTCCTGTATATGGAAGCCGTGATCACTCCCCTCCCCCTGCCAGCCCAGCCCCCATACAGTTATAACACACTGAGGGAACACAGTTAACCCTTAGAACACCCCCCTGCAGGTTAACCCCTTCACTGCCAATGGCATTTACACAGTAATCAGTGCATTTTTATAGCACTGATCTCTGTATACATGCCAATGGTCCCAAAAAAGTGTCAAAATGGTCCAACATGTCCGCTGCAATATCGTAGTATTGCTAAAAATCGCAGATGGCCACCATTACTAGTAAAAAATAAAATTAGACTTGCAAATATTTTTATGGCTGAGTGGGAGGATCGATTTGTATTCAGTGAAAGGATATCTGAGTTACTATTCTATCACAGATTTATAGATGACCTCTTGTTCATTTGGGAAGGCTCTGAACAGTCCCTACATGAATTCCTTAAACATTTGAATAACAACCATAACAACATTTGATTGTATTGGATTTGTCAATTTTTAGAACAGGAACTAGGTTAGACACCAAAGTTTATTTTAAACCCACTGATAGAAACAGTTATCTATCAGGAGTGGTCACCATCCCTCTTGGCTAAGGAATATACACGTATGACACAAATTAGAAGGAACTGTACCTCGGATTATAATTTCTTAAGAAAAGTCAGGGGTCATTAAGGAGAAATGTGTACAGAAGGATTATTCTGAATCACAGATGATTCTTGACTCTCCTAGGGAACAATATTTGAGAAATGATACCCAGAGAAAGGATGAAGATCATAAACTATGGAGTTTTATTATGGAATTTAATTGTCAGTTCAGGGAGATTTAACATATTTTTAATAAACACTGGCATATATTACACATGGTCGGAACTCTTGGCCTGGTATTGTCAAATAAACCTTCCTTCATATATAGAAAGGTGCCTAATTTTGGTGATAAGAGTGGTACAGAAAATTTTAGATCCCCCGACTGAATCTACATTGTGGCCAGACCTTAAAGGATTTCTAGCATGTGACAAATGTAAGGTGTGTCACCATACTGGTAACAGTACTAGAAGGCGCGACTCTTCCGTAGCCCCCAGCAGGTGCTGAATACGAGATCTTTATTACGTGTGATACTATACACCAGGGGTAGGAAACCTGGGGTCCTCCAGCTGTTGCAGAACTACAAGTCCCATCATGCCTCTGGGAGTAATTGTAACTGCCAGCCTTGCAATGCCTCATGGGAAATGTAGTTCCACAACAGCTGGAGGGCTACTGGTTGCCTACCCCTGCTATACACATTGTTTATTAACTTGCCCATGCGGCCTAATGTATATTGAGCGCACAAAGAGTGCATTGAAGGTTACAATAGGTGAACATGCAACAAATATTATCAAAGGTTACAAATATCATAGCGTTTCTGAACATTTTAAAAAGTACCACGCCAAGGATCCATCGCTACTCCAATTTTGGGGTGTTGAAAAAGTCCTACCTTGTTGGAGAGGGTCTAATAGGGTAAGAGAAGTCTCCAAAAAAGAAACATCTTAACTGCTTTATTAGTAATTATTAATCAATTTTGGGCTGACGCCATGCATTTTAGGTTTATATATGCGTTTATATGCTGCATTGTGTTTATGTGTGTTATATGTGATATTTCTCTCCAATTATATTGGATGGGTCTGTAATCGCTTACTTGGGCTATAGACATCTATTCAGTCAGTGAATACTGTATGTTTAGAAATATAGCTCATTATATATATACAGTATCTCACAAAAGTGAGTACATCCCTCACATTTTTGCAAATATTTTATTATATCTTTTCATGTGACAACACTGAAGAAATGAGACTTTGCTACAATGTAAAGTAGTGAGTGTATAGCTTGTATAACAGTGTAAATTTACTGTCCTCTCAAAATAACTCAATACACAGCCATTAATGTCTAAACCGCCGGCAACAAAAGTGAATACAACCCTAAGTGAAAATGTCCAATTTGGGCCCAAAGTGTCAATATTTTGTGTGGCCACCATTATTTTCCAGCACTGCCTTAACCATATTGGGCATGGAGTTCACCAGAGCTTCACAGGTTGCCACTGAATGACATCACATAGCTGGTGGATGTTAGAGACCTTACACTCCTTCGCCTTCCATTTGAGGATGCCCCACAGATGCTCAATAGGGATTAGGTCTGGAGACATGCTTGGCCAGTCCATCACCTTTATTCTCAGCTTCTTTAACAAGGCAGTGGTCATCTTGGAGTAGGGTTGCCACATCATCCCTTTAATCCAAGACACATATTAATTACACAGGTTCTGTGGATGATTAAGGTGGTAATTAAACTCACTTGGTACCTTATCTGCATTAAATTGGCCTCAGAACCTGGGTAATTCATATGTGTCCTGGATTAAAGGGATGATGTGGCAACCCTATCTTGGAGGTGGGTTTGGGGTCATTATCATGTTGGAATACTGCCCTGCAACCCAGTCTCCAGAGGGAGGGGATCATGCTCTGTTTCAGTATGTCACAGTATATGTTGGCATTCATGGTTCCCTCAATAAACTGTAGCTCCCCAGTGCGGGCAGCACTCATGCAGCCCCAGACCATGACACTCCCACCACCATGCTTAACTGTAGGCAAGACACACGTGTCTTTGTACTTCTCACCTGGTTGCCACTACACATGCTTGACACCATCTGAACCAAATAAGTTTATCTTGGTCTCATCAGACCACAGGACATGGTTCCAGTAATCCATGCCCTTAGTCTGCTTGTCTTCAGCAAACTGTTTGCAGGCATTCTTGTGCATCATCTTTAGAAGTGGCTTTCTATAATGGTTTTCTTTTACAATGGTTCTTTTTCTTTTGTATTAACTATGATATTAGTAGATGTCAATATTTTTGCCAATGTTTTTGTGCATTTGTTATATGCGATTTCTTTTTTGTGCAATCTTGTCTTGATTAAGACAAGTGGTTGCCCTTGTGCACAATGCAATCTATTTGTCTGCAATACACCTGTGCTATGAATTGACATATATATATATATATATATATATATATATATATATATATATATATATATATATATATATCAGTATTAACAATCAGTTGCTAGATTATGACGGAGCGGACTATGTTTCCGTGAAACGCGTCAATCTCCTTGTGCCTTGCAATGAACTTGTTAGTGGACATGTTGTGTTGATCATCATTATGATGTTTATGCTTGCTTTTGGACAATAAATGGAATCATCTCCAATTCAGCTGAAGTGTTGTCTACTTGCTTTTTTGAATCTCATGTGAAACGGCTCACGGACCGGGCGAGCACTCAGCATTTTGGAGTCATTACACTCACCTGGAGTGGCTTTCCCCTTCTTTGATGTCTATTCCAGCAATCCATGCCCTTAGTCAGCTTGTCTTCAGCAAACTGTTTGCAGGCTTTCATCTTTAGAAGAGGCTTTCTTATGGGACGACAGCCATGCAGACCAATTTGATGCAGTATGCAGCTTATGGTCTGAGCACTGGCAGGCTGACTCCCCACTCTTCAACCTCTTCAGCAATACTGGCAGCACTCATACGTCTATTTCCCAAAGACAACCTCTGGATATGACGATGAGCATGTGTACTCAACCTCTTTGGTCGACCATGACGAGGCCTATTCTGAGTGGAACCTGTCCTGTTAAACCGCTGTATGGTCTTGGCCACCATGCTGCAGCTCAGTTTCAGGGTCTTGGCAATATTCTTATAGCCTAGGCCATTTTTATGTAGAGCAAAACATTTTTTTCCAGATCCTCAGAGAGTTCTTTGCCATGAGGTGCCATGTTGAACTTCCAGTGACCAGTATGAGAGAGTGAGACCGATAATACCAAATGTAGCACACCTGCTCCCCATTCACACCTGAGACCTTGTAACACTAACAAGTCACATGACACTGGGGAGGGAAAATTGCTACTTGGGCCCAATTTGGACATTTTCAGACATTAATGGTTGTGTGTTGAGTTATTTTGAGGGGACAGCAAATTTACACTGTTATACAAGCTGTACACTCACTACTTTACATTGTAGCAAAGTGTCATTTCTTCAGTGTTGTCACATGAAAAGATAGAATAAAATATTTACAAAAATGTGAGGGGTGTGCTCACTTTTGTGAGATACTGTATATATATATAATCGTTAGGCTTTTAGAAGCTCTATAAAGTCTAGGGGTATAAAGCGCCATGTTTTTCTTTAATTAATAATTTTTTCATAAATTTTAATGTTAATTTTAACTTCAAATATTTTAGTGATGTAATACTTGCATTAAGGAACATATCATTGAATTATTGGCGTTGACTTTAAGGATTGAATTATTTGTGTCATTGTTGGATATAATATAAGATATTGATTGTAAGATTTCAATATTGTTGTTCTATCCCGATTTTACATAATATGTAGTTTCCCCCAGAAATTTAAGATTTGGATGCCATTTATTTACTTATTTTTTATTTATTTATTTCTATCCGGGATGTGTGGGCTTAATTGCACACACGGATAATCTCTGTTACAGCGTGCATGGGGTTAATTGTACAATAGGATACCTATGCTGCAGTGAATAGAGGAAAGAGTACCATCCTTAATGGGTGTGATTTATGAAAAACCACGCTCAAAGCAGCATGGGAAACAGGGATGGATGGAATATTTAAGTCCGGTTGCTGAGTTGTACTGTCACTCCTTTGTGAACAAGTTGGAAGTGACGAAACGCGTCTGAGGGCTGGAAATACGGCAACTCAGATACCACGCTTGACTGTACGAGTGTCATTGCTGTGCTAATAGACAGTAAGGAGATGAAAGAGTGCAGCGACTTGACACTATTAATATAAGATACAGAGCGGTTGGTCGAATTGAAAGTTTGTGCAATAAAGTTTTTAAGAAGGTTTTACACTATCAGAGGTTTTCCGTGTGATTTGTTCCCACATGTGGAGTGGCTTAAATCCAACATATGAGCACCAATCTTGGAGTCAATTGGAGTATGCCATATAAGCAGTGATTTTATGCCGTTTATCATCTGATGTCTGGTAAGCCTATGTCCATCAGGGTGATTCGAATCACTGAAGCACACAGTGGAGGAGTATATGGGTGTCATGTATGTAGTATGAGCACTCGTCTTCCCATATGAGACTGTGATGCATTAATGTACTTTTTTTTTTTATGGACTATGTTTTTGATATGCACATTTAACAATATTTTTATATGATTTTGCATTATTTGCACAGATTCACTTTATATTAATATTTATTGAGTTTATGCACATATGAAAATACCCTGAAGGTTTATGTGTATTTACTCATTGCGCTGCTGTGAACTGATTGGAACTCACCAGTTATAGGTTTTCACCATTTGTATATATATTGTTGATAAAAAGCAGCTGCATTCAGGGTACTAATCTTATATTTGATGTTTTTGGACTCTCAGCGCAGTGATTTCGAATTAATATTAAAAAGTGTATATCAATTGGTTTGTGTGAGCGTTATAGCATCTACAAACTATGGTATATGCAGTATATTTGCAAATTGATAAATCCTGATGTACTGACGGCCTGCCTCATTTCTTGAGGTCCTAAATTGCCAGGACAACACAAATGTCCCCCAAATTACCCCTTTTTGGAAAGTAGACAGTCTGAGGTATTTAGTAAAAGGCATAGCAAGTTTTTTGAAGTTGTAAGTTTATGTCACAATTTTTTGGAAAATTATAAAAAAAAATCATAATTTTTCTTTTTTGCATAATGTCACCAGCGCAGTACAGCGTCATCATATGACTGGTATGATGGTGATCACGTATACTGACTGTTGACAGGAAAATGTAGCAAAAGTTTTAGGTAGGTACCATGTGATTAGCTGTGGGCCAATCACAAATCACAATAAGATGTTCATGATGGAAGGCCATTCACAGATCATAAAAGGTAGCAAAGTGTTCATGATGGAAAGCCATTCATGACATGTTGTTTACATTGTTATTATGTGATCGCTATGATCAATCATAGCGATCACATTATACCTGGTTACCCATCACTGGTAACTGTAATCTTCTGTGTCCGGTAGACACAGCGGTCGCAGGAGGGGTGTGCTGTATGCTCCTAACCCGGAACAGGCACAATGACATACATGTACGTGATTGTGACTGCATGTGCCGCCTCGCCTCAGTATATTTACTGTAACGGGTCGGCAAGCGGTTAAAGTCAAAGCTAAAAGCATAAAATCACACTTACATGCTATTGTGCTGTAGACAAGCACTGACATAAGGCATTAACAAACCCAAAATCCTGAGGTCCATCCTCCTGGTTCAGGTACATGTCAATAGCCGCATAAGTGTGATGACATCACGAGTGTCATGCCCCACCCAACGCATTTCATCAGAATAATTTCTTCAGGAAAAGTAGAATGACTGACTGACTTAATATTCAGACAGGTTACCAAGGGGTTAACACTTGAAAGCTGGGGGACTTAGGGGTTAATCCTGCCTCTCTGGCAGCTGGTCACTGAGAAGTTAATGCCTATAAACTGCAGACTAGTCACTGGTGGGTTAATACACATGTTCTGCTGGTGTAAAACTGGTGAAGAGATCTGTGCACTGAAGGACCATTTTACTGCTGTTATGGATACTGAGGAGGGATATGTGTGCTGGGGCAGGGTACAAGTGAAAGACCACACACACAGATACACACATAACATTCTGGACTATACTACACTCCAGACTTTGTGCCTGAGCTCAGTGTGCATTGTCTATAGGGAGGACATGGCCACTATTCAATATGTCGTTTTGGAGAGTGGTGGGAGTGTGTGACAGCAGACTGGAATGCCCCTGATGGAATTGGAGAGTGTGTCCTAGAAGAGGGATACTGGGAAAAGACCAATGTGTGTGCTTGAGGTGGGATCCCACTGAGGAAAGGCCAATGTGTATGTACTTGGGGTGGGATCTCACCAGGGAAAGACCAATGTGTATTTGCTTGAGGTGGGATTTCAGTGGGAAAAGACAAGTGTGTGTGTGTGCTGGATGTGGAATCTCACTGGGGAAGACCAATGTATATGTGGTTGAGGTAGGATCCCATTGGAGAAAAACCAATGTGTGTGTACTGGAGGTGGGATATCACTGGGGAAAGACAAATGTGTATTTGCTTAGAATGGGATCTCACTGGGGAAACACATATTTTTATGTGCTTGGGGTGGGATCTCACTGGGGATAGATGAATGTGCATGTGCCTGGAGTGGGATCTCACTGGAAAAAGGCCAACGTGTATTTGCTTGGGATCTCACTGGGGAAAGTCCAAAGTGTCTTTGCTTGAGGTTAAATCCCACTGGGGAAAGACCAACGTGTCTATACTTGTGGTGGGATCTCACTGGGGAAATACCTCTGTGTATGTGCTTGTGGTGGGATCACACTGGGGAAAGACCAATTCTGTGTGCTGAAGGTGGGATCTCACTTGAGAAAGACCAGTCTGTATGTGCTTGGGGTGATATCTCACTGGGGAAAGACCAATCTGTATATTCCTGGAATGGGATCTCATTGGGGAAACACCAATGTTTATGTGCTTGTTGTGGGATCTCACAGGAGAAAGACCAATGTGTATGTGCTTGGAGATGGGTCTCACTGGGAAAAGACCCATGTACAGTATATGTGCTTGCAGTAGGATCTCACTGGGAAAGTCCAACGTATATGTGATTGGAGTAGGATCTCACTGGGGAAAGAAAATTATGTATGTGCTTGGGTGTGATCTCAATGAGGAACATCCGATGTGTAAGTGCTGGAGGTGGGATCTGACTGGGGAAATACCAATGTGTATTTGCCTGGAGTGGAATTTCACAGGCAAAAGGCCAATGTGTATGTGTTTGGGGTCAGATCTCACAGGGGAAAGTTCAATGTGTGTATACTGGAGGTGAGGTTTTACTGGGGAAATGCCAATGTGCCTGTGCTTGGGGAGGGATCTCACTGGGGGAAAGACCAATGATTATGTGCTTGGGGTGGGATTTCATTGTGGCAAGCTCAACAATTGTGTGTTGGAGGTGGGATCTCATTTGGGAAAGACCAATGTGTATGTATGTACCTGGAGTTGGATTTCACTGGGGAAAGACCAATGTATATGTGCTTGAGGTGGGATCTCACTGGAGAAAGACCAATGCATATGTGCCTGTAGTGGGATCTGACTGGGGAAAGACCAATGTGTATGTGCTTTGAGTGGGATCTCACTTGGAAAAGACCAATGTGTGTGTGCTGGAGGTGGGATCTCACAGGAAAAAGACCAATGTGTATGTGCCTGGAGTAAGATTGCACTGGAAAAGGCCAATGTGTATATGCTTGGAGTGGGATCTCACTTGAGAAAGACCAATGCGTGTGTGTGGTGGAGGTGGGATTTCTTTGGGGAAATGCCAATGTGCCTATTCTTGGGGTGGGATCTTACTAGAGAAACACCTCTGTGCATGTGCTTGAGGTGGGATCTCACTGGGGAAAGACCATTGTGTGCGTGCTTGGTGTGGAATCTCACTGGGGAAAGACCAATGTGTATGTGCTTGGAGCCGGATCTCACTGGGGAAAGACCAATGTGTATGTGCTGGGGGGTGGGATCTCACTGGGGAAATCCAATGATGTCACTGGGAAAGGACTAGAAAGAGGCTGATTTACACTGTGGTATCCTATATCTTATCCTATATATACTTCACCTGGAGAAGGCCCCAGGGCAAAGCCAGGGTGCATTGGAGGGAAGATTATAACTTTAAGATGGCATCAATGCTGGAAAAACTGGAGTCCATGGCTGGATAGGGGAAAGTCTGGACTTGCTAAGGTCATTGTCCTTTAAAGATCCATAAAGCAGATCTAATCCCTAAATGGATGAAATGCAATTTGCTAAAGCACTGCGTGTCATAAAGAAATACCATGTTTTCCAAACCACAAAATACTATTTTGCCTTGTTTATATGCTCTGTTTGCCCCTCAATGCTGCTGATTTCTTTTTTTCTCTTCAGTTTACTGACACAGCCGCTTCATTTTATAGGCACGTGCTTTATCATGCACATCATTACTCTGGACCAACTTCCTAACAATGGTGACAATGATGGACTATGCTCAATCGTGTTAGTATGGCCACTTTCCATTTTCACTGGGGGTTGCATGACAGGGTAACAATGCAGAAGCACAATTGGTAGACAGTTCTCATCCCATAACAGGATGAACCTGAACAAGGACCTTTATGTTGGGATCACACGGAATTCTTTTGATGAAAACTGCAATCTTAAAAAGATTGAAACTAACCTGAAATTGAAATTACATTAATATGTTTAAATCTCTAGTGATTATGTTTAACACAATAATAACGTATACTATTATACCTTTGGTTTTGTTTTATTTTTCATCTTCAGCTCTTTTATGATAAAGTAACTTTCATGATGATGACACCAGCTGGCACATCTAGCCATGGCTCCACACAGCCCACCATTCCTCCTCTAAGCACTCCGCATCCAAATACTCCTCCCATCACCCTTCAATGGAACACCAGTCCTGTGCCTTCGGGACTGAATGGGTATCCAGGACCTTCTGTATGGACTCCACCACTAATTACCCCCCAACAGTGCAATGTTCTTCCTGGTTCATACCTCATTACAGCTCCTGCTCCCCAGGATATACGGCTGACAGCCTTATACCAAACATTCATTAAGGGCAAACCATATGCTCTTGGGGTAGGTATTTAAAGAGAATGTATAAAGTTTTTGTTTATATTTTCTTATGTTAAAGACTTAAAAAAATGTAAATGTGTTGTTTGGTGACTCTGCTGGTGTGGATCTGAGCAGTATAGGTAAGTATAGTCACCAATGAAGTCATGTTAGACAATGAGTTGATTGGGCTGAGTTTTTGTTAATTGTAGCTTTTTTTTTGTTCTGGACGGCATATGGAAGGGTTAGAAACTTTGTCAAGTCTGTATTGCTGTCTCGCCCACCCTATCCTATTTGTCCTGGTGACCATTATGACTGAAACACAAAAATGAATAAGGAGGCAATGAAAAAAATTTCCATTGGGAACAACAGTTCTGGTGACATATAAGAGGGGATTTTCCCAGTTTTAGAGAGTTTTTTTCCTGTTGTTTCTCCAGAAAAGTAAATTGGAAAATTTCTCCAAAAGGACACAGACTAACAAAAGAATGTCATTAGTGTACCTCAAGGGGATTAGTAAATGAGAAGGGGGTTCCATCATCCCAAAACTGACTACAGAGAAACACAGGAGCACAAAAGCTCCAAATATTATGGACTATTTCGGTACCCAAAGAGCAACAGATAGGTGTACATATTTTAGTAAATCCTCATATAAATACCTGAAAGTTACATATGGTAATAAACATTATAACTGAAATTATTATATTCCTACCATATAGCTGCAATTGTGGTCTGTAATCCCCTATTCATTCCTTCTTTGCTGTATAATGTTAGTGATGATGGGAGGAGTTCAGCATAGGCCAGGTGTCATTTCCTTTCAGTGAACTAGCTTCTCTATCTCCCATAAGAAACTACATTTCCCAGAGACCTTCTGCCTACTATCATGCTCAGTCTATTTTACATAACACGCGCCCATCTGCCAATCAATAGCTGGGTGTGTGCTATGTAAAACAGTAAAAGTCAGTACAGGTTAGTTTTCACACTGATTTTTCTATTAATCTGTGCGCTTCTCTCTGCCTGTTCTCCTTTGGTAATTTGTAAACTGGCAGAACAGAATCCAAGCTAGGAGCTAGAGCAGTGGACGGGCAAAGGTGGGACATAAGTGGGTGTGGGCAGGGCTTCACGGGCTGATCGTGGGTGGAGCCTAATCTGGAATTTTGTGTAGAATGAAATGCCTTAAATTTCAATGTGCTATAACAGCACCTCCCCCAGTGATGTCAGGGCGTTTCAGCAGAGAGATAGCATGCAAAACGAGACAACAGGCAATTAGAAAACCAGGAAGTAAAGTTGTCTTCTCATTAAAGGAAGTGCACATGAGAGCAGGGGACAAGGTAGATATCTAATGCATCCTTACTGCTTTTTGAAAAACAATCAGTGAGATGTTTAACAGACTGAATAGGTACATAACATATTGAATTTTCTTATTTTGACCATAGTTCTTTTTTAAAATACAAACAATGTATTTTTGCACATCTTAAAAGTATTGAACATAAAGAAAAAATATTTATGAGGAAGTGGTGTAGGCCGAAAAACATGTAGAGGCACAGCTGCATACTGTACTCCCATACTTTCTCATCTGGAATTGGCTTAATTAATGGGTGTGGTCAGTGACCCATATGGAGAACCATGTGGGACCTGACATGAGGTACAATACAACTTGCCAAACTGTCAATTATTTTAATATTTTTTTCTTTATGTTCAATACTTTTAAGATGAGTAACAAATAATTGTTTGTATTTTAATTACTCTTATCTGTTGCTCCTTGGGTACTGAGATAGTCCAAAATATTTGGAGCTTTTGTGCTCTCGTGTTTCTTTACAGAAAAACAGGAAATCCTACAGGAGTTTCAACTTCCCTATTCCCTACTAAAAAGTTATCAATGTAATACAGTGCAGTTTACCAATCCTTCTATGTGGTGTTTACATTATTTTTCATTTTTCAGGCTTTTTTCACTTTATTTTCAGTTGGTGTTCCTTCAAGTGACATAATTTCTGTCCTAGGGTGACAACTCTCACTTGTTTTCACACTGTATTTTATCTATAGATATAGCGCTACCCCTGCAGGAGCCGCTAATTAAAGTCCAGGATCATTTTCCCAGTAATTTTCTTGCAGCCAGGCACACAATTCCAATCACTCTTCAAACTCATCAACCAGTCTAGGGGTATGTGTTTTGGTGCTTTAATGAGAACTTGGATAGGTAGTGAGTACTGGTAGGATACTCCAGGTCACTCTTAGTAACAATTTGAGGACACTAAACTTTAGAACTGTAAGCCAAATCCTTGCACAAGTAAATTATGGACTGAGTTTTGAAGTAGCAACTTGAGGAGATTTAATCTAAGGCTGGGTTCACACTAGTCCGATTCTCGGACCGACATGAAGAGCACAAGTTGCATTACGTCACAAAAACAATGATTCCCTATGAGAGCCGTCTTAACTGGTCCGATGAAACTTTTTGTGTACAGCCTGGTCAATTCTGCCGAGAGTATCCCTTAGTAACAAAAACACTGCATTACGTTGAACACGAGAAGTACAGCCAGGCTCTTAGCCTGATCACACTTGGGTCGGAATCTAATTTAGAGGAGTTCAACGATGAAGTTTTGAGTCAGGTATTAAATGAACACGTTCCTAAACCGAATGTCAAGATTTCAAATCACAGGAGTTTAACAATGATTCTCACTGGACCTCATAGGATGGTCATGAGTGATGGATAGGTTCAAGAGTAATTTCGTGGTTTTGTGTATGGGGATCTGACCAACTACTCAAACTTCT
>BLSH010333296.1:187233-200412 GCA_018402905.1 Glandirana rugosa | reverse complement strand
CTTTGGGGTGGGGGGCGCAGAGCCCCCCCTGCCCCAAAGCACCCATACTCCCCATGTTGAGGGCACGCGGCCTGGTATGGTCCAGGAGGGAGGGGGCCGCTCGCTCGTCCCCACCCCCTTTCCTGGCCTGCCGGGTTGCGTGCTCGGATAAGGGTCTGGTATGGATTTTGGGGGGGACCCCACGCCGTTTTTTTCGGCGTGGGGGTTCCCCTTAAAACCTGTACCAGACCAAAGAGCCTGGTATGCTCCCGGAGGGGGACCCCATGCCAGTTTTTTTTTTAAATTTGGCGTGGAGTTCCCCTTCAAGATCCCCAGAGCACAAAGTGCCTGGCATTGTCGGGATCAAAGTCGGATCCCTGTTCACAGACAAACGGTCCGACTTTGACCCTATGTAGGACCGCAAATCGTACAGCAAAGTAGGATCAAAGTCGGGCCGTTTTTTTGTCGGATAGTGTGAACCCAGCCTAAGAATGAAATAGACTGAGCTCTTCAGGACACCAGACACAATGCCCCCTTTAAACCCACTGACTCTAGCATAAGAGAGATGAAAAACTGCACACAGCCTCTAGGATATCTCATACCAGTCTGTACTTTCTAATGTCCATGGATAATTGGTTGCCTCTGTAATCCCCCCATAGTAATAGGTGCTTTTTGTAGAAGATTTTTGCTAGGAGAGGCAAATTTAGTCAGGCCTGACAATAATTGCAGGCCTGAATGTTTTGATCTGGGCAGGGGAGTGGCCCAGGAAGAGCTGGAGATTGCAGGAAGGAACACCCTTTGTTACTCCTCCCCTTTGTTTCCAGAAAGCTCTGGAAAAGGGGATAGATGAGGAGGTGTCACTTTCTGAAGTATGTTAAGGAGCCCTGACCAATCCCCAACCTGGATTGGCAGGGGGCAGGTCTCCTTAACCACTTGCCGACGGCTGATCGGCATTTGACGGCGACAAAGTGGCTCTGTAACGCGAATTGCCGTCATACGACGGCGGCCGCGATACAGAGCCACTGTGAGCGCGCGCGTGCCGCCGGAGGCGCGCGCGCTCACTGTGTTCGGGGGGGGGGCCAGGGAGCGGGTGCGGCGGCTTCGATTGCCGCCGGCCACCCGCGATTCCCCCCCCGGAGTGAAAGAACGGAGGTCTGTGTAAGTAAACACGGACCTCCGCTCTGTGTGAGGGGGAAGGGCTGTGATCACAGCCTTCCTGTACGTGAAGGCTGTGACCACTTCCCTTCCCCAGCTAGGCAAGCCCCCATACAGTTAGAACACGCCCAGGGAACATAGTTAACCCTTAGCGCGCCCCCTGCAGGTTAACCCCTTCACTGCCAATGGCATTTACACAGTAATCAGTGCATTTTTATAGCACTGATCGCTGTATAAATGCCAATAGTCCCAAAAAAGTGTCAAAACGTTCCGACATGTCCGCTGCAATATCGCAGTACTGCTAAAAAGATTGCCGCCATTACTAGTAAAAAATAAAAAAAAAATAAAAACCCCAAAAATGAATTCTCATCATCCGTAAACGCGACCACTTTTGCGCAAACAAATCAATAAACGCCGATTGCGATTTTTTTTATCGCAAATATGAGGAAGAATATAAATCGGCCAAAAACGGTGAAAAAAAATGTTTTTTTATATTTTTTTTTTTGGATTTGTATTTTAGCAAAAAGTAAGAAATTTGGGTTTTTTTGCAAAATTGTCGCTCTTCTTTTGTTTATAGCGGCGATCAGAAATGACGCAGAGGTGATCAAATACCATCCAAAAGAAAGCTCTATTTGTGGGAAAAAAAGGACGCAAATTTCGTTTGGGTACAACGTCGCACGACCGCGCAATTGTCAGTTAAATCGACGCAGCACCGAATCGCAAAAAGGGCTCCGGTCCTAAAGCTGGAAATCCTTCCGGGGCTGAAGTGGTTAAATACTGTGATCTGCCCAGCTGGGGGAGAAGAGTGCCGGGTGGAAGAGTGGAGATGTAGCTGAGGTTGTGGAGGTCTTGTCTTGGGGGGTGACTTTGAGGCCTGGTGGCTCGGGTGCAGCCAGGAATGGAGTTGGATCCTGGAACAGCACAAGAGAGCAGGAGAACAACGGAAAAGCTACTGTAAGACTCTTTAAAGGATCCACCGGTGTCGGTGAGTGACACAATCTGGAAGCTGGACAGAAAGGCTCGATCAGGCTGGGAGGAGACAGTGGACAGTCTGTGGAAGTTGGAGGAGCCAGTCAGGGGAAGGAGTGTCACTGGACAGTAAGGTAGGCTGGAGTGGCCTGGAAGATGATGGGCTGGGAGTAGTAGTCCATTGGGACCTGGCTAGCCCAATTGTACTTAGGTACATCCAGAGGGCCAGTAGCCTTACAATCCAAGGGCCTCTTTTCTTTGCCTGTAATGGGCGGTCCGGAGGTCCTGCTGACACAGTGCAGGCCTCACCATGTGCTAGCTAGGGTGGAGGAAGAGGAAATGGAGGCCTGATAAATTCCTTTCGGGCCTAACAGTGAAGAAACAAGTGCTGCACAGGAGAGAAGTGAAGGAGTGGAACGGTCAGCAAGTGTCAGTGCTGGAGGAAGAGGAGTGTATTAGGGGTGAACACCCCCCGGTTCGCACCAGAACTTGCGAACAGCCAAAAAATGTGTGCGAACGCCGTTAAAATCAATGGGACTCAAACATGAAAAATCAAAAGTGCTCATTTTAAAAGCTTATATGCAAGTTATTGCCCTAAAAAGTGTATGGGGACTCGGGTCCTGCCCTAGGGGACATGTATCAATGCAAAAAAAAAGGAGCAGTGATTTTAATTAAAGTGCTTGAGTGAAAAAATAAAAATGAAATATTCCTTTAAATATTGTGCCTGGGGGGTCCCCTTAGGCTGTTTGAAAAGAGGCGCACCTCTGTGATGTTTAGAACATAGTTAGAGCAAAATGACATTTCCTAAGGAAAAATTGTAATTTATTATCGCGGCTGTAATGCATTGCTGGTTCCCGGCAATATAGATAAAAGTACTGGAAAGCATTGCGTTGCCCACCCCCCAGTCCATAAAAGGCCCTTCTGGATTTTAAGGGGAACCCCACTCTGAATTAAAAAAAAAATGCACAGGGGTCCCCATCAAAGTCCGTACCAGGCCCTTCAGGTCTGGTATGGTTTTAAGGGGACCCCCGTGCCAAAATTTTAAAAAAATGAAGCGGGGTCCCCCCCAAAGTCCATACCAGGCCCTTTAGGTCTGGTATTAATTTTAAGGGGAACCCCGCACCAAATGAAAAAAAAAATGGCGTAGGGCCCCCCCCCAGAATCCAAACCAGACCCTTATCCGAGCACGCAGCCCTGACATGGCAGGAGGGGGTGGGGACGAGCGAGCGCCCCCCCCTCCGAACCATACCAGGCCACATGCCCTCAACATGGGCAGGATGCTTTGAGGTCGCCCCCAAAGCAACTTGTCCCCATGTTGATGGGGAGAAGGGCCTCATCCCCACAACCCTTGCCGGTGGTTGTGGGGGTCTGCCGTGCGGGGGGCTTATCAGAATCTGGAATATCCCGACCCCCCCATGTGCATAGGTATGGGGTACATTGTACCCCTACCCATTCACCAAAAAAAGAGTAAAGTGGTACAAAAAACAGGATTTCGTCCTGCCATGCGAGGGCTGCGTGCTCGGATAAGGGTCTGGTTTGGATTTGGAGGGACCCCTACGCCATTTTTTTTTTAATTTTGGTGCGGGGTTCCCCCTAAAATTCACACCAGACCTGAAGGGCTTGGTACAGACTTTGGGGGGGGACCCCTAAGCATTTTTTTTTTTTTAATTTTGGTGTGGGCCCCTTGCCCTTGCAGTTACTCTTGTTGGGCACAGGAACGGGTCCTGCTGTTAAAAATTGTGATGACATGCCCCAGTCAAACAGGTGCTGAAAAATTGGGCCTTGGGTGTTGGCGGTGCCAGAACACTGTACCCTCTTGCAGTTACTCTTGGTGGGCGCAGGAAAGGGGCCCTCCTGTTGTAAATGAGTTTAAAAATTGTTATGGCATGCCCCTGTAAACCAGGTGCAGAAAAATTGGGCCTTGGGTGTTGGCAGTGCCAGAACACTGTAACCACTAGCAGTTACACTTGTAGGGTGCAGGAAAGGGCCCTGTTGTTGTAAATTAATTTAAAAATTGTGATGACATGCCCCAGTCAAACAGTTGCTGAAAAATTGGGCCTTGGGTGTTGGTGGTGCCAGAACACTGTACCCCCTTGCAGTTACCCTGTTTGGGCGCAGGAAAGGGGCCCTGCTGTTCTAAATTTGTTTAAAAATTGCTATGGCATGCCCCTGTAAACCAGGTGCAGAAAAATTGGGTCTTGGGTATTGGCAGTGCCAGAACACTGTAACCTCTTGCAGTTACTCTTGTTGGGTGCAGGAACGGGACCTGCTGTTGTAAATCAGTAGGAAAGGTCTCCAACTCTGCTCTTGCCCCTTTATATTCCTGCACCATATAATGCAACGCTGACGATGGTTGCTTGAACCTATCTGGCCTGGGCGCTGAGGACTGACATTTTTTTTAAAGGCATCAGTCAGCAAGCCACCTTCTCCACCGCTCTGCTTCTGAATGACCGAAGCTTCAGAAACATGTTGTCCAGCACCAGGACATGGTAGCCTCCCAGGGTCTGGAAAGGTGTTGCACAAACTCTTTTTCAAGGTATTCTGAAGGTGTTTCATCCTCTGCTCCCTCTGCACAGGCAGGATGAGCTCTGCAACTTTACCCTTGTAACGTGGATCAAGAAGGGTTGCCAGCCAGTAATGATTCCTCTCCTTGATACCACAAATTCTAGGGTCTTTTCGCAGGCTTTTTAGAATTAGAGAACCCATGCAGCGTAAGATTGAGGAGGCATGAGTGTCCTCTGGGTCACCGAGGATGACATTATCAGGAACTACCTCCTGCCAGCCACGTACAACTCCTTGGGTTTCTGGGGACTGAAAACCATGATCCCTTAAAGACTGCTGCATGTTATCCTCCACATCCATGTTGACATAATAACCCTTCTCCTCCTGTGTGTTTGGCGGCTCTGTTTATGCTCTCTGCATAAAGAGGGCCTTGAGATGAAAAGAAGTCCTCCTCTTCTTCCCGCTGTTCTACCTCAAGTGCCCTGACCATGATTCCATGAAGTGTGTGCTCCAGAAGGAATATTAGAGGGACAGTGTCACTGATGCATGCATTGTCACTGCTCACCATCCTTGTGGCCTCCTCAAATTGTGACAGGACAGTTCATGTATCCTTGATCAGTAGCCACTGACAGGGTGAAAAGAAGCCAAGCTCCCCTGAGCCTGTCCTGGTGCCATGCTCACAGAGGTACTCATTGATGGCCCTCTGCTGTGCATGCAGCCGCTGCAGCATTGCCAATGTTGAGTTCCACCTGGTGGGCATGTCACAAATGAGGCTGTTGGTGGGCAGATTGAATTCCCGCTGAATGTCAGCCAGCCAGGCACTGACATTGTATGAACGCCGGAAATGACCACAGACTTTTCTGGCCTGCCTCAGGATATCTCGTATGCCTGGGTACCTGGTCAAGAAAAGCTGCACCACCAAATTCAAGACGTGTGCCAAGCATGGAACATGTGTCAAGTGTCCCTGTTGGAGTGCAGAGAGAAGGTTGGTGCCATTGTTGCATACAACCATTCCTGGCTCAAACTGACGACACAATCTCTGCCCCAGTGTGGCTTCTGTCCCCAAGACAGACTAACTCAAGCACAGCATGGCATCTTTTGGCCTGACTGCTTGCATGGCCCCTTGAACGCTTAGGGAGCACTGCAGGTTCAGAGGACAATTCTGCAGAAGAGGCCACAGAGGTAGAAGAAGAGGAGGGGGTGGAGGAGGTGGATGTGGCAAAATCACCAGCAGCTTTTTGGAGGCGTGGTGGCGGAACTAGCACCAACACTGAACCCTGTCCTACATCCTTCCCAGCTGCCAGTAGAGGTACCCCGTGTGCCATGAAGGCAAGATAACGTCCCTGACCATTCCTGCTGGGCCATGAGTCAGCGGTAATATGAACCCTGCTGCTGACCGCCCTGTTCAATGAGGCCAAAACATTGCCTTCCACATGACGGTAGAGAGCTGGAATGGCCTTTTGTGAAAATAAATTTCTTTGGGAACCTACCACTGTGGGACAGCAAAGTCTACCAGCTGGAAAGGCAGCAGTTGGACTGCTAGCAATTTGGCCAAGCTAGCATTAAGACGCTGAGCATGTGGATGGCTGGGACAGTATTGTTTTTTATTTTTACGGTTCAGAAACTGGGGTAGGGATATTTGCTTTCTGAATTCACCTGGTGGTTTACTGCTAACAGATTGGCTGCAACTACTTGTGGCACACATTGCTAGACCTTCATTCCTCTCAGTGCAAGTTTTGGAGAGGATTGGAGGTATAGAAGGGGTTGAGATCTCAGATGAGGAGCAAGGAGAAATCCGCCTTGTTTTCTGGTGTGGGTTTTTCAGGTGCTGTTGCCAACAGACTGCATGGCTGGTCGTCATATGTCTTGTCAAGACTGTAGTGCCCGAGTGGCTGGAGTTCTGGCTACGATTGACCCGCTTCATACATAGATTGCAAATGGCCACGGTGCGATCTACTGCACATGTGTTGAAAAATGCCCACACCAAAGAACTTTTGAAAGTCAGCGGGGAGCCAGCAGCGACCTACACCTGTGGAGCTCTGTGGTGTGATGCAATTGGGTGGCTGCCCTTAAGTTGGCCTCTGGAGGACATCCTGCCTCGTTGGAGTTGTGCCTCCTCCTCCTCCTCACTTTCCTCCTCTTTTCTCTCAGGCACCCAAATACAGTCTGTGTCCTCATCATCCCCTCCCTCCTCATCACTGGAGCAAACTTGGCAGTATGCTGCAGCTGGCAGAACATGACTGCTAGTTTCTTGTCCTTTTGCGGCACCCCCGGTCTTTAGGCTCACGCTACGCCTTTCCTCAACCTGGGAACCAACATCGGAGCCTTCTATCTGATTTTTTGAGCACCTTTATGAATTACCACATATTGGGCACTTTATGAACTAATATATTTAACATTAGTTTAAAGTACATTTATCTGTATTTTAGATATTTTTTGTGCACTTTATGAACTAATCAATATTGGTTTTGAGTACACTTATTTCTATTTAAGATAGTTATTCACCCTATGTTATTGGGCTGCACCGGGTATTCACTTCTGTTTTACAATTTAGTCTAATTGTTGTGCTAGCAGCTGTAACCCTCATATATTTTTGCTATCATTGGTGAGCGCGGTATTTTTTTCCTATACTCTATTGCTTTGCCGGGGGGAACATGACTGCTAGTTTCTTGTGCTTCTGCAGCACCCCCTGTCTATAGGCTCACGCTACTCCCTTCCTTAACCTGGCAGCCAACATTGGAGCCTTCAAATTGCTGCACATCCTCCATCAGCATGTAACCGACACTATAGTCGAATAATTCTAGTGACTCCTTCGTGCATGATGGTGGGGCTACAGAAGGAGTAACTGTGGACAAGGATCCCATGGAATAGGCCGCTTTGCCAGCTGCATTGGAAGGCAAACTTGTATGAGCCTGGGTGACAGAGGATGAAGAGGATGAGGACGGCTTAGTAATTCACTCCACCAACTCTTCTGCATGTTGTGGCTGCATAGCACGGCCAACAGCAGAAAAAAAGGACAAGCGTGACCCGCCTGCAGAGGATGCACCATGTCTGCCACCACCACTTTTCACTGAAGACACAGGCTGCTTGTCCTCTTTTAATGGCCTGGTAGCGTCTGCCACTCCTTTGAGGCCTTCCTGACATGATGGGGATTTTTTTAACACCGCACTACACTGTATTATATACCATACACCCCCGAATGCACTGATATATAGTGTACACTCAATACACTGTGTGTATATATACTAGACTTTATACACCACGTCAAGTGTACTATAGTGGTGTACTATATACCGTACGTACACCCCCGAATGCAATGATATATAGTGTACACTCAATACGCTGTGTGTATATATATATGTATTCTAGACTGTATACATTTTAAGACACCACATCAAGTAGGGTACTATATACTGTACACCCCCGAAAGCACTGATATATAGTGTACACTCAATGCGCTGTGTGTGTGTGTATATATATATATATATATATATATATATATATATATATATATATATATATATATTATATATATATATTAGACTGTATATATATATATATATATATATATATATATATTCTTTCACTGCCTGAATGGACGCTATATACTATACACTGAATTAGCTGTATATAGTATACACTAAAGGCACATATATATATATATGCCTTTATACACTAGGAAGGTATATATATTCTTGCACTGCATGCACTAAGTGACTGTATATAGATCACTCTATCTATTAAGGCTGCTGATTAGTGATTGGCTAAAGGCACCCTGCCTTTAGCCAATCATATTTCTCACAGTAGAGCGCTCTGTGATTGGCCCAAGCATGCAGGTCATGTGAATGCCTTGGCCAATCAGTGGGCGGCATTTCCCCCCCGCCATTAGAATACATTATGGGGCGCTTGAAGAACGCCCCATAATGTTCTAATGTTGACGAATGGGCAAACGCCTGTTGTTCAAGTCGAACACAGCTGGCCCATCCCTAGAGTGTATATACTGTGGTGTATATAGATTTGGTCCTATATCTCTAATCTTTGGGCATCCCACAGTCGTCCCTACCCTATCCAAGTTTATCTCCTCAATAAAACAACAAAACAAAGTACCAGCCTGTACCGAGACTCCAGATGCATGGAAAATTGTGTGATTGAGGGCAGGGAGACAGGTGAACCACATCTACCAGCCACCCCTAAGGGGGCCATTGGCTACACCTCCATCCAATATCTTCCAAACACTTTCACCAGACGTGATCCTCAGACGACAGCCCCTCAGTCAGCTTCAGCAAACTCTAAGCAAAGCAGGCCTCCAGCTAGCTTCACTGGGGCCTTGATAACCTGCAATAAAATCAAACAAAAGTGTTGCGCTAAACAAGTATTTGTGAAAGGTTATAATATGAAAAATAGTGCAAATGTGATATAACTCATAAGAGATAGATTAAAACAAAAAGGCAGATTAGTTAATAATATAGTGTAGTCCAATGAAGTCCATAAAGGCGTGATTCAAATAAATTCACAAAAAAAAACCGAAAAAGTAAAATCAATAGAGTTCTCCAAATTTGATATCTAAAATTGAGTGAATCCAAATCCAGCAAAGGGTATAACTTGGCTCAAACACAAAATAAGATGGACTCTTACCAGAGATGTTGGATCCACTCGATCGTACGACCGGTGGATCAATCGAGTTTGTGTGGATTCACCACTGAGACAGATCTGTACCTCCAACACGATGTTCCAAGTACACAGTCTCCGTGGTGTCAGTACAGGTGGGCTTCCTCCTTCAATCCGGTCAGACCCATCGAACAAATAGAAGCCCTTAATCCAAAAGGGATACATGCGGAAAGAAAAATATATACGCCCCACATGGTGCAATAAAATCACCTCTTAACCCCTTCCTTACCGGGCACTTAAACCCCCCTCCTGCCCAGACCAATTTTTGGCTTTCAGCGCTGTCGCATTTTGAATGACAATTGCGCGGTCGTGCGACGTTGTACCCAAATACAATTTGCGTCCTTTTTTTCCCACAAATAGAGCTTTCTTTTGGTGGTATTTGATCCCCTCTGCATCATTTCTGATCGCCGCTATAAACAAAAAATGAGCGACAATTTTGCAAAAAAGAACAATATTTTTTACATTTTGCTAAAGTACAAATCCATTAAAAAAAAATATTCATCAGTTTTGGCCGACATATATTCTTCTACATATTTTTGTTAAAAAAAAAATCGCAATCGGCGTATATTGATTGGTTTGCGCAAAAGTTATCGCGTCTACAAACTGGGAATTGATTTATGGCGTTTTTATTTTTTTTTTACTAGTAATGGCGGCGATCTGCGATTTTTATCGGGACTGCGATATTGGGGCGGACATGTCGGACATTTTTTACACATTTTTGGGACCAATGACATTTATTCAGCGATCAGAAATTTAAATGTCCACTGATTACTGTATAAATGTCATTGGCAGTGAAGGGGTTAACCAGCAGGGGGCAGTGAAGGGGTTAACAAATGTTCCCTGGGTGTGTTCTAACTGTGGGGGGGGCAGGGCTAGCCGGGACATAACAGATCTAACTGATCCCAGTGACAGGGATCAGTAGATCTGTTATGTCCCCTGTCACAGAACGGGGAACCGCCGTGTTTACAACGGCGGTTCCCTGTTCTGAGGCTCCTAAAGGAGACCCACGGGCACGCGCCGCCAGGGGGAGCGCCTGGAGCATGCGCAGTGGAGGACTTCCATGGACGTCCTCCCGGCATTTCAGATCTGCGCTGGAGCCGTACTATGGCAATAGCGCGGATCTGAAGTGGTTAATTGAAAAAATAGGTGAACAACCAAAAGTGGTAAAAATAGTAGTAAAGCCGGCAATACAGATAAAATAGGATTTGCGATAGACGCACGGTCCTCACCCAACAAGTTTCATCTGCATACGTGTCTGCAGATGCATGACAGAATGGCCTAGGGGCTTTCAGCCTTGCTAGGCTGTGATCTCCTCCTTGGGGAAAAAAATCTCCTCTGCACCCCATCTCAGAGTATTTATACAGACTCCCAGTCACCATCTGTGCATTTTTACTCAGGGATTGGCCAAGGCTAAATAAATATTCAGCTGCTGACTATACTCTTCCTGCCCACTAATTTCCAGAACATTTCTGCACAGCCAGGGGGAAGCAGTTAATCCTGCAGCCACTAATTTCCAGAACAGACCAGAGCAATCAAACATGGCTACACTGATTACAGTGGGGCAGAACTAAATTTGCCTAACAAAATACAGTGCGCTTAACCTAAACTTACCTAACCTAGCACCTATCTTGGAGGGTGCTACATAGGGAACCAGCTTTTTCACCCAAGGCTGCTCTCCTAGTTTGGACTACAAACACCTCCTTTTCTCCTGATTTCCATTACAGTGGGAGGTGGGGTTTTGCAGTTATGCCCTAAAAATGTACAAGCACACTTGATTTCTATCAGGATTAACTGTCATTTGTCTGCTGGTTCTTGGCCTGAAAAAAAGAAAACGAATCCAGCCCCACTTCTAGTGACTGATAATATGCAATATACAGTTGTGCTCATAAGTTTACATACCCTGGCAGAATTTAAGATTTCTTGGCCATTTTTCAGAGAATATGAATGATAACACAAAAACTTTTCTTTCACTCATGGTTAGTGTTTGGCTGAAGCCATTTATTATCAATCAACTGTGTTTACTCTTTTTAAAGCATAATGACAACAGAAACTACCCAAATGACCCTAATCAAAAGTTTACATACCTACATTGAAGTCTTTTGTGGTATTTGTGGATGAGGCTCTTTATATTCTCAGATGGTAAAGCTGCCCATTCCTTTTGGCAAAAAGCCTCCAGTTCCTGGAAATTCTTAGGCAGTTTTGCATGAACTGCACGTTTGAGATCTCCCCAGAGTGGCTCAATGATATTGAGATCAGGAGACTTTTTTGATAACATACTGCATTCATCTTGCCATCAATTTTTGACCAGCTTTTCTGTGCCTTTGTAGCTCACACATTCCCAAAACATCAGCGATCCACCTCCGTGTTTCACAGGCCTTGTTGACTCCTTTCCAAATGTAACATTTATGGTTGTGGCAAAAAGCTCAATTTTGGTTTCATCACTCCAACTGACTTTGTGCCAGAAGGTTTGAGGCTTGTCTCTGTGCTGTTTGGCGTATTGTAAGCGGGATACTATGTGGCATTTGCATAGTAATGGCTTTCTTTTGGCGACTTGACCATGCAGCCCATCTTTCTTCGAGTGCCTCCTTATTGTACATCTTGAAACAGCCACACCACATGTTTTCAGGGAGTCCAGGCAGGCCCGGAGCTAAAAAAAAAAAAAAAAATATAGCGCAGGGCCACATGACAGGGGTGCCCTGGGGCCAGGCATCAGGGGGTTAACCTTGCCAGAGGGGGTGGGAGGCAAGCTAGTGGGCGGGCAGGGTATATAGAGTAGGGCGGATCATTGTGGGGGGCAGTCGTCCGAGAGACAGCGAATTGCACGGGACCCGCGCTGCTGAGAGACGGCTCGCTAGGCCCCAGGCATCCACATGGCGGAGGTAGAAGCCTTAATCCGCCAGCTCCGTGCGGCCGCAGCCCAGCGCGGCGCGGGCTGGCTGCAGGAGCGGCTCTCATCGCTATGGGAGGAAGCAGAGGAGGAGGGGGAGCGGGTGCCGGCACGCGCTCGGCGGTCCCGGCCGCCGGAGCGGTACAGCCCGGCCGCCTCCCCTAGAGCTGGGCGCCGCACTGGGAGCCCGGAAACGGACCCTCCGGGAGGACCAGCCAGGCCTGCTGCGTCGGCGGCCAGCAGGTCCCCTGGGAGGAATCCCCATCCTGGGCGCAGCTCTGCCAGGCGGGGCTGCTGTACGTCTCGGTCCCCCGCCCCGCCTGGTCGGCGTAGACAGTTGCAACGCACGGCTGCCTCACACGGTGATGTCCCGGCCGGAGGGGCAGCCCGGCGTGGGAGTGGAACCCGCGGTGCCTGCCAGTCGGTGGGAGCGGCAGGCACCCCTTCCCGGCGCACGCGCAGTGCGGCCGGTCCAGAAGAGGACACCCTGCAGGAACACTTCGAGGAGTCGAGCAGGAAGAGGAGGAAGTCGGGTCGCGGGCGGAGGCCATCGGTGCGGAGTGTGGCGGTACAGCGGCCTGGTCCCTCTCCAACAGACGCAAGCGACCGGCGGGGGCCTCGCCCGCCGAGATCGGCTCCGCGGTCAGAAGGGGAACGCTCCAGTTCAGAGGATGGAGAAGTGCCGGACGAGCCCGCCGCGATGGAATCTGGAGCAGCGGCTGCGGGGGTCCCGCCGCCTCGGCTAGAGCCGCCCGCTCCGGGGGCGGCCAGCGAACGCAGACAACCTCTCCCTGGTCCGGCGACATGGCGGTGTGAGGCGTGGCTACCGGAGGCGGGCGCTGGGCTGAAGGAGGAGAAGGACGAGCTGAGGAGCTTCACAAGGACGTCCCACAGGAGAAGACCTGGCCGGCGTGACGCGCACGCGGCCCTTCCCCACGGACGGCGAGGGTGGCTGACCGTCCGTGGCGCCCAAGGTGAGGGTGCGGCCCGACGGGGAGGCCGGCCCTGTAGTGGCACAC
>BLSH010333296.1:140586-156352 GCA_018402905.1 Glandirana rugosa | reverse complement strand
CTACCCAGAGTGGCCACCCTGCCACAGTAAATGTACCTGGGGCAGTCGGCATCTGGTTAATCGCTTAGGGACAAAAGTTCTCTATGTGATGATTTTTGGTGACAGATTCTCTTTAATGAGCCATCAGGGGTTTAAAAGACCTCTCCTATAATTAATGAATGCAGTGCCGATCACGTTTAATTAGCTTCTTTCCCAACCATGCGGAAAGTGACACAGGGAGCCAGAAGTGATGGTTAACACTTTGCTTCTGGGTCAGTAACAGGTAGGGGCCTCCTTCTCCTCTGCTTGGTGGCACCCACCATACTCGTGTCAGGCCCATGGAGCCAGAGAAACATAGTGTAGGGCTCTATTGCTTCCATCTGACAGCCGACAGTCGGTTTGTCAGATTTACACATTCCCGGAGGCTACAGTTGTTGGGAATGTGTGTAAAAAAGCCTAAAGCCACCAATGTAATTTCTGTGTTGCTAACAGTAAAAGGGTTGATCCTGGCAGAAATATTGTGAGCTGATAACCTCCTATATATTCTGCTAGGACTAATTGTTATCAGTTAGCATTATTCTGTGTACTACAGAACGCCTCCTCCTACTTTGGAAATGAGAAGAGAAGGAAGTGTACTGTAGTCCTATCTTAGGGTGACAACATTGCTCCTCCATAGATACTGTACTGTGAGTGGGTGTTGTCACTCTAGGACAGGAAGTGGGTTACTGGCAGGATCACCAGACAAAAATAAGAGAAAAAAAAACTAAAAATAATTTGCAGCCTCTACATCTACAAACTGTAACAAAATTCGGAGTATGTGTGTGGGGAAGGTTCTTGCTAAATAAACGTGCTAGCGGATGGTCTTATCCTTAAGGTCAATAAGTAGTACAACTGTGTATAATAGGATTTTAGATAACCCTGCAATAAGCACAAAATACATCTAGTATATTAAAAATACGTACAAGTCTTTATTTTATCCAATAAAACATTTTGATAAAAAAGAATCAGTTATTCTCCACCTAATGGATTTAATCCATGGTGTTTTTTAGTCGAAACAGGTAAAGTGAGGTTGACGTGTTTTGCAGGGTCGCCGCTTCTTCTGGGCCTCCTATGTCTTATATAGATGCAAAAGGGGCAAAGTACACTCTTTCCATAAGATTTCTGCGCCATATACAATTTAACTATTCAAGTTGTTAAAAGTGGTATAATATTGCAATGAGGAGAACTCATGTGAATCAGGTCCCGCCAGCCTGTGGGAGGATGGCCAACTCAGAGAATAGCCTGGATACCACACTGCCAGTTTGTTCTGTACATCCAATACCCCTTCTTTTTGTTGGTCTTCTATTGCAAGTGTGCAACAACTCTCTTCTATCACTGCACTGCCCATTGGCTGTTGGCAGTGAAAAGCTGAAATATCTGGTGCCCATGTGATATATTTTTCAGCTCTCAGAACCTGTCTTTGGGTTGGCCATCCTCCCACGGGCGGGGGGTCCTGAATCACATGAGTTCTCTTCAATGCAATATTATACCACGTTTGACGACTTGAATAGTCAAATTGTATATGGTGCAGATTTACATCTTATTGAAAGAGTGTACTTTGCCCTTTTGCATCTATATAAGAGATAGGAAGTCCTGAAGAAGGTGTGACTCCACGAAACCCGTCAACCTAATTTTTCTTTCCACTCGATGAAGAATAATTGAGTGTACCAATGTATAAATACACACAAGAAATACTGCATATGTTTTAATCAAAATGTTTTATTGGATAAAATAAAGATCATACATATTTTTAATATAATTGATTTATTTTGTGCTTATTGGAGGGTATCTAAAATCCAATGATACACAGTTGTACTACTTACATCTACAAACTGGTAAGCTGCAATGTGATATTTTTTAAAACCAAGTTGATGACGGAAGCTCCCACATCTCTGCTCTGAGCCCGTGCCTGCTAAGCCATTGCATAAAATGATAATTCATTATAAAGCATCTTATGTGAATGTCATTGTCATTCATTTACAGAATATTCCTGTTTTCGCTTTTATTCTCATCATGAATCTGTTGATATGCTCTATGTCTGCTTCCATATCGGTATATGCGTGCCGCGCCGTGGACCAGCCCCTATCTGACATCTCACCGGTCAGTACATAACAAGGACAAAGCAAATGATACAATCATGGGGGTACGGTGGGGGGCACACCAACCGGTCCTTTCATGGGAGGGTTAGCTTCTGTGGACTAAGGAAATAGACACACACGAAGAGGGTAGGACATTTATAAAACCTATGACATGTTTAAAAGCCTTAAAACTGAACTTTAAGATACCAAATATTGTCTAAACGCACAAGGCATGTGTATTCTAACTTGAATCTTGACATGATTTGCATTTTTTGAGCTGCCCCCAACTTCCCACCTAACTAGTGTCATGTGCAATGCATGTGGATGCGGTGTGGTGGGGCACCATTTTTAGGGTTAACATAGGCAGTGAGGAGGTGAAAAATTGCCTCCAAGCCACCTGTCAACTGCCCTCTTTAGATCCTTTTTCCTGAAGGGCTGCTGCATGTCAAAATGAGCCCTAACAATGATCTCGCTCTAATTAATGTCTAAATTGGGAAGTATCCCCGCTCAGGGCCGCTAGACAACATATGCCCCCCAGCCTATTCCTTTCAGGCATGGAATGTTATATTCATTGACAATGTCATTGATAACTTTGTGTGCGACTTCTCATATATATTTTGGCAAATCAATCTTCCAACAAGAAATTTGTTGATTTCTTTCTAATATCTTCAATTTTATCTATGATTCCTTTAGGTGTTAATGGTGTCTTCCTCGGTGTTCCCATCTACAACCTCTGAGGCCCCCACCCATCAATCTCCTCCTCCTTATGTGCATGAGTAGAACGAAGAGCCAACAGAATAGAAACATGAAAAAAAAAAAAAAAAAGAAGCAGAACAGAAAAAAATTTGACCTTTTCCATGGAAATGCTTACACTTAACCCAATCACTAAATTCCCATCTTGATTTTAACATATTAGAGTTGATTTACAAGTCAATTTTAGTCTTTTTCATTCTGCTTTCATTATATAATGCATAGTAATCCTGAAGGTTTTTGTTCAATCACTTCCTGCTACAGCAGTGGTTCTCAACTCCGGTCCTCGGGACCCACCAACAGGCCAGATTTTAAGTATTACCTTGAGGAGATGCAGACTAGAATACTGCAATCACTGAGTAGCAAATGATATCACCTGTGATGCATTTCAGTTATCCTGCAAACCTGGCCTGTTAGTGGGTCCCGAGGACAGGAGTTGAGAACCACTGTGCTACAGGATGACAACGCTTTACCCCTTGCTCCCAATTGCTCTTCTGTGTTGTCACCCTTTCACACGTGTTTCCAGTGGAGACTAAGAGCCACCATGCCAGTGTTGATTGCATAGGCATCACCATCAGGAAGCCAACTCTGAGCAATAACTTGCAATCGCCAGGGGTAGGGTGTTTTCTGAAAGGAAGAAAATTATGACACAGCACATTGCAGTACACAGCTCCAAAGTGTTGGCAGTCAAGTGGTCACGTTGACCAATATGTGTTTGCCATAGCGGGCATTGTAATGGATACTGGCTCTGGGGCTGTGTATTATGGTGTACAGTGTACAGACTGTTACGCCAGCAGCACCAGGCATCATGATGATTATATGCAAAGACCACTGTGTCCTCATAGCCATTATGTTTACAGGTGTGCCCAGGATATTTGGAGTTAGTTATCTTTTCATTTTTTGTTAAAAGGTGAACTTACCCTTTAAGCAATGCAAATTGGTTGCCAACCTGCCTTTTACTTGTGACTGGACAAGGAAGGAGATGCAGCACACACGGCAAGGCTCTCCCTCTCTGCTCTCTCCCTCCCATAGTGTTGGCTGACAGGACTGTGCAAAGCACCCACACTGGTTCAAAATGCTGCTCCTCCCTCTCCCAGTTTGAGTACCTCCATACAACAATCAGGGCTGGATTAACATAGGGACTATTGGAGCTGTAGCTCCAGGCCCCTAACTTAAGATAGGCCCAGCCCAGTGAGTCATTGATGCTGCCTAGCCCTGCTCTGTGTGTGTAAACATGATTGATATGTAAATCACGGGCCCACCAAAATCCTCAGCACCAGGCCCATGATGCTCATAATCCGGCCCTGACAACAATACATATACTACATTGTCAAAAGTATTGAGATGCCTGCCTTTACACGCACATGGATGGCATCCCAGTCTTAGCCCGTAGGGTCCAATATTGAGTTGGCCCACCCTTTGCATCTATAACTCTTCTGGGGAAGGCTGTTCACAAGGTTTAGGAGAATGTTCATGGGAATGTTTGACCATTCTTCCAGAAGCGCATTTGTGAGGTCAGGCATTGATGTTGGATGAGAAGGCCTGGTTGGCAGTCTCCACTCTAATTCATCCCACAGGTGTTCTATTGGGTTGAAGTCAGGACTCTGTGCAGGCCAGTCAAGTTCCTCCACCCCAAACTCGCTCATCCATGTCTTTATGGACCTTGCATTGGTTGAAATCAATTGGTGGACGGGGGGTTATGGTATAGGG
Source organism: Glandirana rugosa (assembly GCA_018402905.1). Lineage (NCBI taxonomy): Eukaryota > Metazoa > Chordata > Amphibia > Anura > Ranidae > Glandirana > Glandirana rugosa. The sequence goes on along the minus strand of BLSH010333296.1, from coordinate 151,796 downwards.
TTGTTTTCCAGGGGTTGGGCTTGGCCCCTTAGTTCCAGTCAAGGGAACTCTTAAGGCGTCAGCATACCAAGACATTTTGGACAATTTCATGCTCCCAACTTTGCGGGAACAGTTTGGGGATGGGCCCTTCCTGTTCCAAAATGACTGTGCACCAGTGCACAAAGCAAGGTCCATAAAGACATGGATGGGCAAGTTTGGGGTGGAGGAATTTAAGTAGCCTGTACAGTATACTGATCTCAACCAAATAGAACACCTTGGGGATGAATTAGACCAGAGACTGCGAGCCAGGCCTTCTCGTCCAGCATCAATGCCTGACCTCACCTTGTGGACAGCCTTCCCAGAAGAGTTGAATCTGTTATAGTTTCAAAGGGTGGGCAAATTCAATATTGAACCCTACGGACTAAGACTGCTATGTTTTTTTTCATCATTTCCTGGATTTCAGCTTTAATAAATGCTTATGTGTCATGTTAACCCTGATAATTTTCACATAACTCATTGTACAAGATTGTCTAGTGTATAAATGTATAATATAGCCTTTGTTCAGCTGCTGTTCTCTCCACTCTTTGTACTAGCTCTTCCAGCAGAGTGTCACTTGCGAGCTGCTGTAAAACACCCACAATAAATCTGCCTTTAAAAAATTGTGAGCTGAATTAAATGCAGAGTTACAAATATTCTGAAAAAAAAAACTCTTTTGCTCTCCTTTTCTCATCATAGGGAAATGCTGAGAAATTCTAGCACATTCAGAACAATAAATCATGTTCCAAAAGGATTACTATAACCCTCAGGCAATGTCCAAAGTCCCTCAAAGTGCAACGTCTGAGGTCCCATTGACTGAAGTGTCAAAAAAGAGTGCAATATCTAAGGTCCAACAGACTACAATGTCTATGGTACCATAGACTGCAATGTTCAATATCTGAATTCCCATAGAGTGCAATGCCTGTGGTCCCATAGAATGACATGTTCAATATCTAAAGGCCCATAAAGTGCAATGTCTGTGGTCCCATAGAATGAAATGTTCAACATCTGAAGTCCCATAGAGTGCAATGTCTGTGGTCTTATAGAATGACATGTTCAATATCTAAAGTCCTATAAAGTGCAATGTCTGTGGTCCCATAGAATGAAATTTTTAATATCTGAAGTCCCATAAAGTGCAATGTCTGAGGTTCCATCAAGTGCAAAGTCTGAGGTCCCATACAGTACAATGTCTGTGGTGCTATAGTGGGCAATGTCTGTAATTTCACAAAGTGCAATGTTTAAGGTTTCATACAGGACAGTGTCTAAGGTCTGATTAAGTGTAATGTTCCATAGAGCATAAAGTCTGCGATCCCACAGAGTGTAATGTCTGAAGCCATATAGGTGTCCGTTTATAAAGCAGTGTAAAAAATCCACTGCTGACTTCTCTGGCATTCACAGAGGAGATCGTTCTCCCCTGTGTGCCTGTTTAATAAGGTGTGTAGATCACTTCACAGTTGGTGAAGTGATCTACAAACGCTTTAAACTGTGGAGAACGCCCCAATCTCGTGAGACATTACGAGATTACGGCCCCAAAATTCACAGAAACTCAGAGATGTCCGTTTATTAAGCAGTGATAAATTATCACTGCTCAGTAACGGACATTCTCGGAGGAGCCCGCCCAAATAGTAAATAAAATTACTAGCCCCCCTACACTATAAATGTATATATAAGCACATACACACCTTATATATACATATATATACACATACATTATATGTACACGTATATACACACACACATCATATACATGTATCTGCATATATACACATGTACAGGGCAGGGGGACATGGCTACTGTGTTGGGGGGTCTGAACGAGGCAGGAGGAAGTCTCTAATCTTCCTCCTTCCCCAGGATTCCCTCTTCACTCCCCCAATTCTCCACCTCTGAGCTGGTGAATCGGGGAGGGTGAATTCTGACCGAGATCACCAGTGAAGTGCTCAGATCACCACTTTATAAACTGACCGTTTCTGTGTCAGTGAATGACAGTTCTCCACTTGCAGAGATAATCGGTGAAGAACAGCTTCTCTCCCGATTATCTCTGCTTTATAAACCGAAAATGAGCTGTGCTCAGTCGTGATCCTTGGGATCACGGCTGATCACAGTTTTATAAAAGGACACCACAGTGTGAAATGTTTAAGGTCCCATAGAGTGCAAAGTCTGCAGTCCCAGAGATGGCAATGCCTGAGGTCTCATAGTGTGCAGTGTGTGAGGTCCTATAGAGTGCAATGTCTGAGATCCCACAGAGTGCAGTGTCTGAGGTCATATAGTGGGTAATGTTTAAGGTCCCATAGAAAGCAAAGTCTGAGATCTCATAGTGTGCAATGTCTGAGGTCCCAATGAGTGAAGTGTCTGAGGATCTATAGAGTGCAAGGTCTGGGGCCATATACAATTCAATTTGTGAGGCCTCATGGAGTGCAATATCTGTGGTACCAAAGTGTGCAATAGTGTGAGTTTCATAGAGTGTAATGTCTGAGATCCCACAGAGTGCGTTGCCTAAGGTCCCATAGAGTGCAAAGTCTAAGGTGCCATAGAGAGCAATGTCTGAGGTTTAAAATGCCTGCGGTCCCACACTGTTCAACATCTTAGATACATAGAGTGCAACATCTGAGGTCTCATAGAGTGCAATGGCTGAAAGGGAATATTTCACTAACTAGCCACATTTAATGGAAACTTTGAGTAGTGGCCACCAGTATCTCAAAAGAGCATTTTTCATTGGGCACCAATGTATGAATGAGACATGATGCATTAAGGGGAATCTTTTTCACTGACCACCCATGTATAAAAGGGATATTTTGACTTGAAGGAATGGGGGGTGGGGTGGGGGGGTGTTGTCCACTAATTACAAAAGTATGAATGGGCCATTGTCCATTGCTCATGAATGTAGGAAGGGGGTGTTTTTCACTAACCACCATTATATAAAGGTAGGCATTTTTTACTGATCATCAATGTAGAAGAGAATAATTTTCAGTGATCATCATTTTTATAAAGAGGGCATTTTTTAATGATGATGATAGCATCGCTCCCAATTAATCTCAAATTAAACAACCTCCCACTCTGCATTGAAATCTGTCTGCTAACACCCCCCCCCCCCCCACATCTCAATAAACACATCTCCCTCACCTGCTTGTGATAGGGAATAGATATTGAAGAAATAAATATTTCTGTCACGTTTTCATTTATATCCATGACGCTATTGGGGAGATTACAACTCACTTCCTATCCCTGTGATGGTATGTTAAAAAATGATGGGAACAGTTGTTGCTAAGACAGAAAGACACAGATGATATTAAAAATGATAACAATCAGGGCTGCCAATAAGGGGGCAGCACTGGATCTCCTGTACGGGTCTGGGGCCTGTCATGTTTACTAGCCCTTTCAATTGCTAAATGAACACAATGAGCGAACAGTACGGATCACCCCTGTGTTTATTCATATATAAAGCATAGTTACCTGAGTTTATTGTTCTTCAGTTTGTGAATGAACAGGAAGCCTCTGTACAGAATGCTTTCTGTTTGTTCATTCTGCAGTGCAGCTGAGGCTGCAGAGAAAGGGATTGAGAATACTCTGTCATGAATCATTTTCTGTGTCTCAAAAGTGAGACATCAGGAATCTGTATAGACCCCTGATATTTCACCAAAGCTTCCTGTTACTCTATAGGGACATAGCTGCTTTAGGCATACAGGTTCTAATTTGACAGGTGTGCAGGTGTGGGTGAGCTACCCCAAATGCACATTGTCTGTGGGCTGTACACTGTCAAACATACACCTGCGCCCACATGCCAGGTAGGGGGAGGCTGTCAGGTAGGCTGTATGCGGTCTCATTATTTCTAACAGCAGTCCTGATATTAATAACAACCATATAAAGATTCTGCTCCTTCTTTATTTTACTGAAAAATACATTTTTTTTCTGCAGTTTCTGTACTCACTGGAAATATTTCTTATCACTTCCTATCCAAACAGAAAGTGAGTACCCAATGAAGAAGCAGACGAAAATGGTCCAAAGCAAAAAAAAAAAAATAATAATAAATTTGCATAGGCTTTAATAGCAATATGTGTAATGTGGTTCTGATCAGTACTGTTGCTAATAACAATGTGTCAAATGCACTAATAACACCAATAACTGATATATAGAGTTGAGCGAACCCGAACGGTAAAGTTCGGGCTCGTACCGAACTTTCGGGTGTCCGTATTCCGAATCTGAACCCGAACGTTTGAGAAAAACGTTCGGGTTCGGGTTCTGGGTTCTGGTATTTTATCACGCATGTTGAATAGCTGCAGGGCAGCCAATCAACAAGCGTTTCACTGGTTTTCCCTAGAAGCCATCACAGCCATGCCTACTAATGGCATGGCTGTGATTGGCCAGTGCATCATGTGACCCAGCCTCTATATGAGGCTGGAGTCACAGTGCTGCATGTCACATGCTCTCAGGTTAGTGTAGGGAGAGGATGCTGCCGGCGCTGTGAGGGACAGATTGTGAGTCAAAGATTGCAGTGATAATAACTAGGTAGAGATTACTACTACGGCTGTGAGGGACAGATTGTAGATCTATAACATCTCATCCTGCATTACAGAATGATCTGATTACAGAACGATCTCTCATCCTGCATTACAGAAAGATCTGATTACAGAACGATCTCTCATCCTGCATTACAGAACGATCTGATTACAGAATGATCTCTCATCCTGCATTACAGAACGATCTGATTACAGAACGATTTGATACTGGACTAGGTAGAGATTACTACTGCTTTGAGGGACAGATTGCAGATCTAATAACTTCTCCCATTTTTCTTCCTTTTGCAGCCCTCTAGCACTTTCCAGGACTTTTTTACAGTCATTTTTGTGCCGAAAAGTTCGGGTCCCCATTGACTTCAATTGGGTCCGGGGTAAAGTTCGGATAACGTTCGGTAACGAACCCGAACGTTTCCGGAAAGTTCGGCTGAACCCGCCGAACCCGAACGTCCAGGTGTTCGCTCAACTCTACTGATATATTAATCGAAAAAACTTTTACTGATGTCACTTTTCCTAAAGAACCGATCATGTCAGGAAAAAAAATTCCTCATAAATATGTTTTTGGAATAAAGAGAGGTTCAGAAAGTGATGATTGTTATATAAGTACATAGTTAGTCTGGTTGAAAAAAGTCCATCTAGTTCAACCAATAGGGGAAAAAATTATACAATCCCATATACACAATCCTATACCCACAGTTTATCCAGAGGAAGGCAAAAAAAACAAATAAAGCATAATCTGCTACAGCAGTGGGAAAATTTCCTTTCTGATCCCCCAAGAGGCAAACTTTCTTAAAACAATCTACTAAGCTGGTCACAACCACCTCTTGAGGGGGTCTATACCGCATTTTCACAGCTCTTACTGTGAAGAAGCCTTTCTGTATTTGGAGATGAAATCTCTTTTCCTGTAGATGTAAAGAGTGCCCCTTTGTCCTCTGTGATGACCTTAACCACTTGCCGACCGCCAACCGCAATTTGATGGCGGCAAGGTGGCTCGTTATCGCAAACCGCCATCATATGAAGGCGGCTGCAAGATCGCACGCTCACTGTGTTCCGGGGGAGCCAGGGAGCAGGTAGGGCAGACTTGATCTCCGCCGCAGTGAAAGAACGGGATGGAGCTGTGATCACTCCCCACCCCCAGCCAGCCCAGCCCCCATACAGTTAGAACATGCACAGGGAACACAGTTAACCCTTAGAGCGCCTCCTCCAGGTTAACCCATTCACTGCCAATAGCATTTACACAGTAATCAATGCATTTTCATAGCATTGATCGCTGTATAAATGCCAACGGTCCCAAAAAAGTGTCAAAATGGTCTGACATGTCTGCCGCAATATCGCAGTACCGCTAAAAATCACAGATCGCTGCCATTACTAGTAAAAAAATGTAAAAAAATAAAAACCCCATAAATGAATTCTCATCATTCGTAAACGCGGCAACTTTTGTGCAAACCAATCAATAAACGACGATTTCGATTTTTTTTTACCAAAAATATGAAGAATATAAATCGGCCAAAACCGATGAAAAAATTTGTTTTTTTTATATATTTTTTTTGGATTTGTTTTTTAGCAAAAAGTAAGATATTTGGTTTTTTTTTTGCAAAATTGACTCCCTTCTTTTGTTTATAGCAGTGATCAGAAATGACACAAAGGTGATCAAATACCACCAAAAAAAAGCTCTATTTGTGAGAAAAAAAGGACGAAAATTTTATTTGGGTACAACACCGCATAACTGCACAATTGTCAGTTAAAGCGACGCAGTGCCGAATCGCAAAAAGTGCTCTGGTCCTAAAATGGGAAGTCCTTACGGGGCTGAAGTGGTTAAAGTGAATAACTCAACACAAAGTTCACTATATGGACCACGTATGTATTTATATGTGCTGATCATTTCCCCCCTTAAAGTGGTTGTTAAGGAAAAAAAAAAAAACGCCTGCAAGACAAAGGCGTAATGAGCTAGTATGCATCACATAGGTAAGCCTCATTATAGGCTTACTGCTGTGATCCTTCCTACACCTGTTGGTCCCTGAAACGGAACTGAGCTGGCCTTGCTGGGCACCTGAAGAGGAGTCCCCATCTACCCCGATACGGGGACCTGGGCTGGGTGATAAGTCAAAGCGCATTTGATTATTTAATTAGATTATTACCTTGAAATCCAAATCCAAAACGTTTCGAATTTTATAATGAACTTCTTCCTCAGTGATATTGTGCCACCGATTACATCACCAACTTTTGCTCTCCGAAAACCAAAATTTCTCTTATGGGGACTTTGATGGCAACTTTTAGTAAAATAATAAAGTTAAAATATCAATATTTATTATTCCGATGTTAAAGAAGTTTTGTTTCACAAGTATTTATATCACATAGAGTAAAAAAGATATCTTGCAAGAACAGAATACAACATCATAAAGTACAAATCCAAATGGGATCCCCCACATCTAACAGTTGGCTCACAGCCATACAACTTGCTTATTGGCCCACTCAGTCAGGGAACCCCAAAGCCTTTTGAACGTGCTTTAGAAATGATCTTCCTCAGGGATAAGATTTGGTTCTTGCAAGATATATTTTTTACTCTATGTGATGTGTGATATAAATACTTGTGAAACAAAACTTTTTTAACATTGGGATAATAAATACTGATATTTTAACTTTTTTTTTTTACTAAAAGTTGCCTTCAAAGTAATTTTGGTTTACTGGTCATAAGATAAAGGAATGGTGGCAACTCCACCCAGAGTCACACAAATAGATTATGCAAGTGTCAATGCCCCATCTTATCTCCCCGGTGGCAAGCCACCCTAATGCAAGGATCACATACACTCAAAGAAAAGATAGTACTAACATTAATTATGATGACCCAGGGGACAGACCAAAATCTGTCCCATGGCCCCTTTGAGGTATATCTTTCCATGGTCTTGTCAGCCAGGAAACTGCTTCCAAAAAGAGCAGCCCAGGCTTTGAGTGTATGCGGTCCTTACCTGTGGGTGGCTTGCCACTGGGGAGACAAGATGGGGCATTTACATTTTGGAGAGCAAAAGGTGGTGATGTAATTGGTGGCACGCAGAGGCGTAACTAGAACCTTCAGGGCCCGGGTGCAAGAAATTAGGAAGGGCCCCCCCTGACCCCTGGGCAGGGCCCTTCCCTCTGGTCGCTGATCCTGGGGCCCTTTACTCCCATCACGGGTCCCTTTATTACGGCCCTGCATCGGGACCCTGGGACCAGCAGAAGACAAGTAAACTGGATAGGAGGGGCGGCGGGGGCAGCATATAGAGGAACCAATCTCCTGCATTAGGAGGAAAATGGAGGAGTTTGGTTCCTCTAAATGCCTATCCAGGTGTACAAGGGAAGCACATGGGCCCCCTGGAGCATGGGGCCCGGTTGCAATCGCAACCCCTGCAACCCCTATCGTTACGCCCCTGGTGGCACGGTATCCCTGAGGAAGAAGTTTATTATAACATTCAAAATGCGTTGGTTTCCCATCCCATGCAACCAGGAATTTCTTTGTTGTACAGCAACAAATAGTTTTGAGCGTACCACTGAGCAAACACCTAGCACCTTGTGCATATCTTACCTTGTCTGACCAATTAACGTTTGTTCATTTTACAATCATAACTTGTTTTTATAATTGTATTGTTTCAATGGTATTTTAAATGAAGGACAAATACATATGTAATATCTTTTTTTTAAATCCCAATAAAGAATATAATAATGGTATTGTAACTAGATGGACTTGTGCCCTATGTGACTATGTGGTCATCGATAATGATTTTCCAAAAATGCTAGTTACCTGGCTGTCAGGCACAGAGCAAGTGTGCATATAAGAGTGATCTGACTTCACACATGTTTAAGAAACAATGCTGGTGTTAAAGGGGGTTACCAAGCTCAATACAAAATGAAATATTTGATTTTTTTCTGAGTTTCAGTACATTTTCATTGGTGGATATACTTAATGTATGATCAACTACAGATGACTGATTTTAATGCAAAACAATTGGGTTGATTTACTAAAATTGGAGAGTGCAAAAATCTGGTGCAGCTTTGCATAGAAACCAATCAGCTTTCAGGTTTTTTTTTTGTCAAAGCTTAATTGAAGTTAGAAGCTGATTGGCTACCATGGGGAGCTGCACCAGATTTTGCACTCTCCAATTTTAGTAAATCAACCCCAATATGTTGCATTTTCATGAAGTGTTCTGATTAAGGGAGAAACAAGCTGCAGGTTCTAATCCTGTAAAGGTTTCTTGCTCCAACTTTTCAGAATAGGTTATAATGTGTTTCTATGTTTTGTGCAATGATGTATGGGCACTGAGGGCCACAAAATATTAGTAAAAAAGAGGTAGGGTTGTAGAAAGGTGACGAAACTTCTTTACACAAGTACATGCACCTCATATTTACAAGGGTCTCCAGATCCTGCAAGAATCAGTCCCAGAATGGGACTCAAAGCAGGATTCTAAAAGGTAGGTAGCTTTCATGTTGAGGATAGAAGATCAAGGAAAGCTACATGGGTGCAGTATCAAATGAAATAACATGCAAGCAGACATGGAAGCAGAGACTTCAAGTTTGCCCCTTCAGGGTAGAGTGCAGCTTATATTCTTAGGTTACAGAGCATTGACCAGTATGACCCAAGGGGCAATAGAAAAGGTCCAGCATAGATAGAGTGCTTTCCTAAAGAGAGGGAAGAGTACTGAAGTGGTGCTTTCTGGAGGGTGTGGAAAGCCGTAGGGTCACTGCTCATTTGAGGCAATCTATAATGACTGCCCCAAACTTTACCTGTAATCCTAAATTATTATTTTAACTTTTATTCTTGCTTCCACTTGATTGAGGATTTAAGGATTACTAGCCTGAAAAGAACTGTTGCTTGTGTTATTTCTGTTTGTAGTTGTCTACCTCAAGGACTGATGCGCCTACAAAGTCAGGTGCTAGTTTCACTCAAAACGGGATATTATTCTGTGCAGACACTGCATGGACATACTGTAAAGATTTTGAAGTGTCTATCTTGATTTTTCTTTCCGCCCATGATATGCAGTAAATTCTTGTTTACGCTTTATCATCAATATGCAAATGTATTGGCTTGGTAACCTCTAGTCTAACCTTCTGTCTAAACCAGTAACAATTATATTGCCTTCCAAAGGTTGCTATTTTCTTGCCATCTTGTTTGTCAATGTTATCAGTTATTAACTCATCAGACGTAGCCAACAGTGGTCAGTAAAATGTGATACACCAATAAAAACCCCAGAGTCAGATTGCGGAACATTACAGTGACTGGAACTTCCACATGAGAACAATCTAACACCAAACAGGTACTGTACAACGCCAGTATTTCATGCTGCCTATGTATTCTGATTTGTCATATGAAATAAAAGAAAAGAATGGGACCTTTGGACCACCACATCCTAACGTCCAGTGTTCTGAGGTCGAAAAATGGAGACCTCCTCAATAATTGATAGGCTGATCAGATGTGTGTTTTATCTACTGTAAAGTGTTGGATATAATGAATCAATTCTGAGAGCAGAGTATTTCAGTGCAAGAGTTTACTGAAGCAACCTCAATGAGTTTCGAAACTTAAACTGCATCCACTTCATAGGATCAATGTCTCTCATGGTCTCCAGCAGTGATAGCTCCCATACCAGCTTTGTACTCTTGTTGAAACCATTAAAAAAAGGTCTAGCTACTATTTTGAACAATTCGCTAGTTTAATGCTACAGAGAATGCCATGAAAAGGATGAGACTTTTCTACTGGATTGGGGTAATGGATGGTAGTGAGTTCTTGATGCTGAAATCCCCAAGAGTTAGGCAAATGCAGTTAGTGGTCAGCCATCAGTGTATTGTCCACATCGTGTAATGGAAATGCAGCTATGAGAAATTAGGCATATGAGGGATATCAGCCATAACTATTTGTGTGTTTTAGTGTCCAATATCTTGTGAACCAAAAGAAAAGCATCAAGTATTAATTTTTTTTCAAGCCAACTACTTGTAAACTGCTATGCTTGCAGCGATGACCAACTATTTGGTACATGTTATGTTTGCAGGGATGATCATTTCTATTCCAAATAAACATTTGGATTTACCTGAATATGCCTATGTAAAAATGTTTCCATTCTGCATATTATCATTGAACTATATGAATTAACTAGATTTGTGAATTAGGTGGTTAGGTGTTTCTTTATCAGTTTCCTAGTTTAGTGTATTAAGCAGTGGCAGCTGGTGAAGTTTTTGGATGGGGGGGTGAGAGGCCCCGCCCTTCCTTTTTGACCCCTCCTACTTCTCATAAGCCCCACCCATTATATAATCCACCCACTCTGTCCCCTGTATTCCACATATTGTGTCAGGAGTACACAGCTTAGCATCACAGGACACAGTATACAGCTCAGCATCACAGGTGGGGTATATTGCAGCCAGTATCACAGGACATAGTATACAGCCCCAGCATTACTGGTAGGGGTATATAGCAGCCAGTAACACAGGTGGGGTAAAATGCAGCCAATAACACAGGTATGGGTAAATTGCAGCGAATAACACAGGTGGGGGTAAACTGCAGCCAATATCACAGGTGGGGGTAAATTGCAGCCAGTATCGCAGGTGGGGTAAATTGCAGCCAGTATCACAGGTGGGGGTAAATTGCAGCCAATAATACAGGTGGGGGTACATTACCGACTTTACATGGGGGTGGACATAATAACCGACGTTAAATGGGGGTGG
>BLSH010333296.1:96113-113890 GCA_018402905.1 Glandirana rugosa | reverse complement strand
TGTCTCAGGAATGAGAGGCAGTGGGTTCCGTACATCCACAAGGGGCCCAAAGTGGCTAAGTCAGCTAAACCTCCCAAGGAGGTATAGGGTAACACTGATTGGAGAGAGGGAAGAGAGTACATGTATATAGATGTATAGTATATGCATGTAAAATAAAACATAACGATGAGGGGCAAAAGCCCAACGTTATGGTGTGTTTGAGCATTCCCATGGACTGTGCCGCTTAAATATAATGCCAATACCGGCATAATTTCTGCATTGTGTTGAATAGTTACTGCCCATAGTGTGTGTCTAATACATACAACACGTGGACAAGAAATGTTGAAAAAAGTGTTTAGGTAATCCTAATATTACAAGCGGCACAGAAAGGGAGCCCAAACAAATAGTAGATGTAAGAGTAGTTATGTACCTGGGTTCAAAATGTCCTTCCGCATGTAGGCTGCATCTAGCAATCAGTTTGGTGTAGGGCCAGTATATAGGGCCGTAGGCGTCGGCGGTAGCCAATCCGCTGCGGCGCACACAGGTGCTGATCACTCGTGTAATGCGGGCGGGAAGCCCGCATACCGAGTGCAGAGAGTCCCTCCGGGGCGCTTGCCACACGGCGTCACCACGCTACGTGGAGTGGGATGACGTCATGCGTCTGACACCCCGCCGGCAGGTGTGTCCCGGCGAACGGAGGCTCGCCGGGACAGAAAGCTTGCTCCTACAAGGCAAATTCGCTATAACAGCGAGCAGCCTGTGGAGCCCAGCTGCCGGGTGGTGTACAGGAGGGCCATCTCAAGGGGACCTATGCGACCCCTAGTGGCGGATGTTGAGAAGGCGGATTTGAACAATGGGAGGAATAACCATGGATGGTAAATTAGTGTAGTGAATGGGAAATGATGAAGAAAAAAGATTAAAATAGAAATTAAATAGGAATTGGGTGAAAGGGGGAAAGATTTCTATGTGGAATATTGGTAATATGATGTATGACTGGAGTGAATGTGGAAATGTAGAAAATAGGATATTGCAATAAGCAATCAACAAGGGCCGATATAGGTAATTCTTGAAATTTGACATAATGAATATCCGATCAGGATATAAATGGTTAAAAACCTCCACAAACAATTTTTTTGGGAGCCCCTTGTGCTCAATTAAAATGTCTTCCAATAACTGTTTTCAGATTTTCTGATGTTTCATTAAACTGATGCTCATGTTTTCCAATATAGAATGCATCCTCTGGAACTCTATCTCAATCTGTCCGGCTTTCTAATACTCTAGCTGCCTTGGGGCGATCTCTGAAAACTCATCGCTTCAGGAAAGCCTATCACAACTAATCTTTTACCACTTCCTTCAGCTCATTCCCTACAGTTACAACCTTTTGTACCACCTGACCCACCCTATAAGATTGTAAGATTCTGAGCAGGGCCCTCTTAACCCTCTTGTATTTTAATGCATTGTAATTGTATTGTCTTCTTTTTATATTGTAAAGCACTGTGTAAATTGTTGGTGCTATGTAAATCCTGTATTATAATAGTAATAATAATCCTATATAGTAAATTATGTGATCTGTGGAGTATTTTGCTGTAGGATTCAGCCAAACTGTTTTCCTTCCTGGCCTTTTTATTGTTTCCCTTTCCTTTACCAGTACTGTAATAGATGAAGTAGAGCATTGTACCATATTAATAAGTGACTAATGCAGAAGTTTAATGAATAATGCGAAGTTAAGTGAAAATAAAGATGTAAATGCTGTGTGTTGCCAGCCCACAACATGACTTCCCCCCATTAACACAGAGAGTGCTGACAGAGGAATCCCTCCCACCAAGGCATTTTATTAGTGTGATTATTGTTAGTGACTATAGTGATAATAGTGATAGCTGCTTGTGATAACCGTATTTAAAATCAAGCAGGCTGTTTGTACCAAAGTTGATTAATCGATCAACTTGGATACATTCAGCTTGCCCATACATGGTTTGAATCTCGGCCAAAATCCGAACTGTCTATGGCTGGCCTAAGTAGCTGAGTACATTTCTGCAGATCAAATATAAAAGGTGTCATCTAAACTCAAAACTTTCTGTTTTTACTGAGACTGAAGGTAATGGAAATGAAAGAGAATGGCAGGAAAGCTTTCAAAGGGGAAAGGGAAAGTCTGGGAACAACTGTCTAATGCCCCGTACACACGATCCGAAAATCGGACGACAGATCGTCCGTTTTCTTTTGCATGCTAATCTCAGATCGAATCGGAAGAATATACTAAAGTCACGAATATTCTCGTACGACAGAATAAAATATCGGAAGTGATGTGATGTGTTGTAGTGTATTTGTATTGTATTGTCGGACGACAACTGTACTGATTAAACGAAAATCGTACGATCGGGCACCATGCGATCAAAATTTTCATGCTTGTCCGATCGAATATTATCTGATGAACTGTCGTGATCGGCTCTCGTAAGCTGTGTACTAACGATCCGATTATCGTACGATCGCATCGTATGCGATATTTTTCGTCCGATTTTCGGATCGTGTGTACGGGCCATTAGAGGGCATTTCTCTTACTGGAGAGATTTCCCCTCACTTCCTGTTGGGCCTATAGGGCACCTCAGTGGGCCACTAATAGGCCTGAAAAAGGTTTTCACCCTTCATTACACATTCCAAAAATAAGTTTGGCTTGAGATATACTTTACTTTAAATTTGGTAAGCACTTTTAAAGTTTATGAAAGTAATATACTGAAGAAGAACACTCTTTTTCAGTCTGAGAAACTAGGCAATTAACATTTGTTTTTGTTTTTTATCTCCAGGTTGTGACAATTGTTTCGGCAGTCATAAAGATCATACTTGGCATTTTTCTGTGTTTTCTATTGGCTGGAATGACTGTATACAGTGGGATTACTTTCTGGGGACCAATATTTGTAAGTACTTAAAACAACACTATCATCATCCGTAAGGAAGAATTTAACATTTGAGAGGCAAATTTACCTATATACAGCTGTGCTCATAAGTTTACATATCCTGGCAGAATTTATGATTTCTTGGCCATTTTTCAGAGAATATAAATGATAACACAAAAACATTCCTTTCGCTCATGGTTAGTGTTCAGTTGAAGCCATTTATTATCAATCAACTGTGTTTACTCTTTTTAAATCGTGAACACAGAAACTACCCAAAATGACCCTGATCAAAAGTTCACATACCCTTGTGATTTTGCCCTGATAACATACAAACAAGTTGGCACAACGGGGTTTGAATGGCTATTAAAGGTAGCCATCCTCACCTGTGATCTGTTTGCTTGTAATTAGTGTGTGTGTATAAAAGGTCAATGAGTTTCAGGACACCTGACAGCCCCTTGCATCTTTCATCCAGTGCTGCACTGACATTTCTGGATTCTGAGTCATGAGGAAAGCAAAAGAATTGTCAAAGGATCTGCGGGAAAAGGTAGAACTGTATAAAACGGGAAAGGGATATAAAAAGGTATCCAAACAATTGAGAATGCCAATCACCACTGTTCAAACTCTAATCAAGAAGTGGAAAATGAGGGGTTCTGTTGAAACCAAACCACGGTCAGGTAGACCAACTAAAATTTCAGCCACAACTACCAGGAAAATTGTTTGGGATGCAAAGAAAACCCCACAAATAACTTCAGGGGAAATACAGGACTCTCTGAAAACATGTGGTGTGGCTTTTTCAAGATGCACAATAAAGGGGCACTTGAAGAAAGATGGGTTGCATGGTCGAGTCCTCAGAAGAAAGCCATTACTATGCAAATGCCACAAAGTATCCCACTTATAATATGCCAAACAGCACAGAGACAAGCCTCAAACCTTCTGGCACAAAGTCATTTGGAGTGATGAGACCAAAATTGAGCTTTTTGGCCACAACCATAAACGCTACATTTGGAGAGAAGTCAACAAGGCCTTTGATGAAAGGTACACCATTCCTACTGTGAAACACAGAGGTGGATAGCTGCTGTTTTGGGGATGTGTGAGCTACAAAGGCACAGGAAATTTGGTCAAAATTGATAGCAAGATGAATGCAGTATGTTATCAAAAAATACTGGAAGAGCAATTGTATTCATCAGCCAGGAAGCTGCACATGGGGGGGACTTGGACATTCCAACATGACAATGACCCAAAACACAAGGCCAAGTCAACCTGTCATTGGCTACAGCAGAATAAAGTGAAGGCTCTGGAGTGGCCATCTCAGTCTCCTGACCTCAATATCATTGAGCCACACTGGGGAGATCTCAAATGTGCAGTTCTTGCAAGAATGCCCAAGAATTTACAGGAACTGGAAGCTTTTTGCCAAGAGGAATGGGTAGCTTTACCATCTGAGAAGATAAAGAGCATCATCCACAAATACCACAAAAGACTTCAAGCTGTCATTGATGTTAAAGGGGGAAATACAGTATTATTACAATATATTACAATATAGTATTAAGAACTGGGGTATGTTAATTTTTGATTAAGGTCATTTGGGTTGTTTCTGTTGTCATTATGATTTAAAAAGAGTAAACACAGTTGATTGATAATAAATGGCTTCAGGCAAACAATAACCAAGAGTAAAAGAACATTTTTTGAGTTATCATTCATATTCTCTGAAAAATGGCCAATAAATCATAAATTCTGCCACGGAATATAAACTTATAAGCACAACTGTACCCTTTAAAGATTTAACTTAATAAAAATACTTTAAAGCCCATCTCTGGACAAAACGTTACCTTATAAAGCAATGTTTGTGTCATGGCCAAGTGTAGTGGACCAGCAAACCAGTAATGCAAATGTGGCCATCCTGGCTGGTCATCCCTGGTTCCTTTTTGCTGGCATCATCACTTTTTTTCTGGACACTGAGAGAATGCCATAGCTGGACAGACAATAGGAAGTATCCATGGCGTGCAACAGTGACATGGATACTTGAAGAAGGACCCAACTCTTGTAGACAAAAAAATAATGAAAAATTAGGACTAGAGTATCACATGACTATGGATTTAGATGTGTTTTTTTTACTATGCCATAGTTTAGTTATAGGAGGGTAGGGGAGCCTGGAGAGTATTTAGGTGAGTTTTTTTTTCTATGGTAGGGATTAGTTAGAGGAGGGTGGTGGAGCCTGGAGCAGACCATGTCTGTTTCCCATGCTTTTGCTATGGCCAGGTATGGTGAATCAGCAATCCTGTGATGCAAACGTGGCTTTCCTGGCTCATCATCCCTGGTCCTTTTGGCTGACCTCATCTCTTCCAACCACTGGACAGACAATAGGAAATATCTATGCCATGAAGCAGTGACATGGACACCTGAAAAAGGACCCCACCTTTTGTAGACAAAGGAAGAAAGATGACTAAGGACCGGAGCATCATATGACCATGAATTTAGGTGATTTTTTTTTCTATGCCAGCGATTAGTTGGAGGAGGTTGGAGATGCCTGGAGAGAAGCTTTAAAAGAGAAGTTTGGGTTTAAATAAAAAAATATATACTCACTTAGGTGGATGCAGCATTGATTTGATGCTGCATCTGTCCTCCGTCGGTTCTAAGACCAAGAACTGAGCGATCAAACACCACTAATCACTCAGTTCTTCCCCCTCCACTCTAAGCAGAGAGCCATGACTGCCAGTCAACAGTTCTCTGCTCTGCCCCTTCAGCGCTCCCAGGCTTTCAGTGACTCACTGAGAGGCTGAGCCAGGTGCAGGTCCAAGCATCTGGGTGGATCCCGAGTCTCCGGGCCAGTATTCAGGATCAAGGATCAAGGACAAGACTGGGTCAGACTCAGGCAGGGACACGGCTTACAGGGAAAATACTAAAGCACTGGGACTAGGTGCAATGCGGGCTTATATTATCCCAGCAGTCCCATCAGGTGCAGCCTAACGACCTGTATGATCCATTTGTTTGGAGACACCCGCTAGTGGCCACCAGTACTACACCCTTTGGTTTTCCACACAACAGTCAGCATGCGTCCCAAGCAAGGAGCGGCCTCCGCACGATCCATTATGCCGTTAACCTGACAGTCCATGTGAGTGTGGGAAATGTACAAAGAAAGTTCCCCTCCATGTCTGTGGGCTTCCTTGCATTCTTCAGGCCAGAGTCTTTAAAACTGATGGGAGGCGTGCCACCTGAGTCAGGTAATGGATCCTGCTCCCCACCGCCAGGGTCTGGAAGTTTGGGCCTGGTACCAAAAACTAGTTGGGCAGCAGGCATGCAACCATCAGAGGCAGACAATATAGGGGCATCAGAATCAGGCTGGGCATCAAGCAAGGGGAAATAAGCAGCAAGCTGGGTATCAGGCAGGACAGTATAAGCGGCAAGCTGAGCATCAGGAACCAGATTAGCAGGTACCATATCAGCAGGCTGGATAATAGGCACTGGATCAGCAGACGGGGCAGTGGGCACCAGGTCATCGGGCTGGGCAGCAGGCACTGGGTCATCAAGCTGGGCAGCGGGCACTGGGTCATCAGGCTGGGCTGCGGGCACTGGGTCATCTGTCACCAGATCAGCAGGCACCGGGTCATCAGGCTGGGCAGCAGGCACTGGATCATCTATCACCAGATCAGCAGGCACCGAGTCATCAGGCTGGGCAATGGGCACTGAGACATCAGGCTGGGTATCAGGCACAGGGTCATCAGGCTATGCAGCAGGCGCTGGGTCATCAGGCTGGGCAGTGGGCACCGGGTCATCAGGCTGGGTAGTGGGCACCGGGTCATCCATCACCAGATCAGCAGGCATCGGGTCATCAGGCTAGGCAGCAGGCATTGGATCATCCATCACCAGATCAGCAGGCACCAGGTCATCAAGCTGAGCAGCAGGCACTGGGTCATCAAGCTGGGCAGTGGGCACTGGGTCATCTGTCACCAGATCAGCAGGCACCGGATCATCAGGCTGGGCAGCAGGCACCAGATCATCTGGCACAGGGTCATCAGGCTGGGCAACGGGCACCGGGTCACCAGGCTGGACAGCGGGCACTTGGTCATCAGACTGGGCAGCAGGCACCGGGTCATCCATCACCAGATCAGCAGGCACTGGGTCATCAGGCTGGGCAGCAGGCACTGGATCATCCGTCACCAGATCAGCAGGCACTGGGTCATCAGGCTGGGCAGTTGGAACTGGGTCATCAGGTTGGGTAGTGGGCACTAGGTCATCAGGCTGAGCAGCAGGCACTGGGTCATTGGGCTGGGCAGTGGGCACTGGATCATCAGGCTGGGCAGCGGGCATGGGTCACAAGGCTAGGCAGAGGGCACCGGGTCATCTGTCACCAGATCAGCAGGCACTGGATCATCTGGCACCGGCTCATCAGGCTGGGCAGCAGGTACTGGGTCATCAGGCTGGGCAGTGGGCACTGGGTCATCCGTCATCAGATCAGCAGGCACCCGATCATCAGGCTGGACAGTGGGCACCAGGTCAACTGGCTGGGCAGCAGGCATCAGGTCATCTGTCACCAGATCAGTGGGCACTGGCTCATCAGGCTGGGCAGCGGGCACCGGGCCAACCGGCTGGGCAGCAGGCACCAGGTCATCTGTCACCAGATAAGCAGGCAGTGGGTCATCAGGCTGGGCAGCCGGCAGTGGGTCATCAGGCTGGGCAGCGGGTGCTGGATCAGCAGGCTGGGCATCAGGAATGGGATCATCAGATTGGGCAACAGTAACTGGCTCAAAAAGCCGGGCATCAGACATTGGATCAGCAGGCTGGGCAGCAGTCACAGCAGTGGGCACTGGAACAACAGGCTGGGCAGTGGGTACTGGAACAGTAGGCTGGGAAGCAGGCATGGCAGTGGGAACCGGAACAGCAGGCTCAGAAGCAGGCACTGGAACAGCATGCTGGACATCGGGCACCGGGTCACCAGGCTGGACAGCGGGCACTTGGTCATCAGACTGGGCAGCAGGCACCGGGTCATCCATCACCAGATCAGCAGGCACTGGGTCATCAGGCTGGGTAGCAGGCACTGGATCATCCGTCACCAGATCAGCAGGCACTGGGTCATCAGGCTGGGCAGTTGGAACTAGGTCATCAGGTTGGGTAGTGGACACTGGGTCATCAGGCTGAGCAGCAGGCACTGGGTCATCGGGCTGGGCAGTGGGCACTGGATCATCAGGCTAGGCAGCGGGCACCGGGTCATCTGGCACGGGCTGATCAGGCTGGGCAGCAGGCACTGTGTCATCAGGCTGGACAGTAGGCACTGGGTCATCCGTCATCAGATCAGCAGGCACCGGATCATCAGGCTGGACAGTGGGCACCAGGTCAACTGGCTGGGCAACAGGCATCGGGTCATCTGTCACCAGATCAGCGGGCACTGGCTCATCAGGCTGGGCAGCGGGCACCAGGCCAACCAGCTGGGCAGCAGGCACCAGGTCATCTTTCACCAGATCAGCAGGCAGTGGGTCATCAGGTTGGGCAGCCGGCAGTGGGTCATCAGGCTGGGCAGCGGGTGCTGGATCAGCAGGCTGGGCATCAGGAATGGGATCATCAGATTGGTCAACAGTAACTGGCTCATGAAGCTGGGCATCAGACATTGGATCAGCAGGCTGGGCAGGCTGGGCAGTGGGCACCAGAATAGCAGGCTGGGCAGCAGTCACAGCAGCGGGCACTGGAACAACAGGCTGGGCAGTGGGTACTGGAACAGTAGGCTGGGAAGCAGGCATGGCAGCTAGCACCAGAACAGCAGGCTAGGCAGCAGGCACTGGAACAGCAGTCTGGGCAGTGGGCACCAGAACAGGCTGAGCAGCCGCCATGGCAGTGGGCACTGGAACAGCAGGCTGGACAGCAAGCACTTGAACAGCAGGCTGGGCAGCATTCACAGAAGCAGGCACAGAAACAGCAGGCTGGGCAGTGGGCACTGAAACAGCAGGTTGGGCAGTGGGCACAGGATTATCAGACAGGGCTCTGGAACAGCAGGCACGGAAACAGCAGGCATGGCAGCGGGCACTGAAACAGAATGCTGGGCAGAGGGCACTGGAACCGGCTGGGCAGCATGCACAATATTGGGCACCAGAGCAGCAGGTTGGGTAACTGGTACGAAACAGCAGGCTGGACAGTGGGAACAGGATTATCAGACAGGGCTCCGGAACAGCAGGCTGAGCAGAAGGAAATGAAACAGCAGGTTGGGCAGTGGGTACCAGAACAGCAGGTTTGCAGCGGGTACCAGAACAGTAGGTTGGACTGCTGGTGCTGGAACAGTAGGCTGGGCAGCGGGCACCAGAACAGCAGGCTGGGCAGCAGGCACTGAAACAGCAGGTTGGGCAGCAGGTACGAGAACAGCAGGTTGGGCAGCTGGTACTGGAACAGCAGGCTGGGCAGCAGGAACAGGATCAACAGGCAGGGCTTCAGGAATGGGACCACCAGGCAGGGCATCAGGAACGGGACCAACAGACAAGCCATCAGGAACAGGACCACCAAGCAGGGCATCAGGAACAGGATCAGTGAGGTCAAATTGATTAGCCAGCAAAGAGTCCATAGGGCCAAACTGGGTGGTGGACAGAGAACCAGTACAGTCAGGTGGGATAGCAACAGGCAGGTCAGAAGCAGAAGGTCCAATTTCCATGGGCTGAACCAAGGTGGCAGGAGTGGTGGCAGGCCTGGCTGGAGCAATTGGAACCATGGTGGGTTGGACTGTAGTGGCTGGCTTGAAGGCAAACTGGAACAAAATGACTGGTGTGGCTGCAGGATTGGATAGTGGCAGGTTTTTGTAGGTTGGGAAAAACTTCAGTCCTTTTTTTGTTTAGCTATTTAAATTCTATATGTGCATGCAGGGCTGTAGGTAAGGGGTGCAGCTGATGTGAGAGAAGGACGGGGGATGGTAAAGAATAGGGAGCAGTTGCTAAGGGGGATTTCTGTGGGATTGTTGCAGGCAGCGGAGAGGCGGTAGGAGGGTTAAAGGCAGGGTAGGTGCAGCAGCTGGAAACAAGGTACTGATATTTAGTTGGTAGCAGGGTATATTGGGCTGCAACTGTGGTTGCTGTGGGTGATGAAAGAAAAGGCATTTGAGCAGGCAGATATCAGGAGACCACTGCCTGCTCTGGATCTCGCCTGTGCGTGTGTGTGCGTGCGTATGCGCCGGCATGGACTCCCAGGCAGCCATTTAAGCTGACAGCACCCTGCAATCGGTGCTGTCCGATCTAAAGCGTTTGTGTATGTTCCTGAGCGACCTGTAACCTGTTCATCTGTTCCTATGACCCAGCTTGTCCTGACCTTGTTGATCTCAGCCTGCACCGACCCCCGGCTTGCCTACGAACACTCTTCTGCCTGATCCTTGTGTACCTTTGCTGCCAGCCCGTTGACGACCCTGCCTGTACCCGACCATCTGCCTGCCTGCCTGCTCCTTCTGTACCACACCGCCAGCCTGTTCAGGA
This sequence comes from Glandirana rugosa, assembly GCA_018402905.1. Taxonomy (NCBI): domain Eukaryota; kingdom Metazoa; phylum Chordata; class Amphibia; order Anura; family Ranidae; genus Glandirana; species Glandirana rugosa. Next base: position 103,587 of record BLSH010333296.1, on the reverse strand, counting down.
CCCGGCCTGTAGCACTACGCTTCAGTTTGCATGAGTGCTCCAGCGGACCTTCTACTACCACTGGTGACCCAGTCTGACACTTGTGCCATCCTGCACTCCCAAGCCACCTGTCTTCACTACCAGGGGCTCCGGAATCAGGATAGTAAGAGAGGTTGCCTACTGCATAAGCCAGACTCTACCATCAGGTATGTGACAGTAGAGGTCTAGCCATAGGAATGGGTGGTTGCAAGCTAACAGAGGCTGAGTGTAATATATTTGACCATGCCTGTAATAATGGTTGCACAAAATTCATTTTACATCCTGCCTGTCTGACCAGAGATTGCACTGAACTAACACATTCTACTAGTACCTGTTGGGACCATGCTGAGTAGTGTTCAAAGAAAAAGGCTGAGTCATCCTCCAAACAACCAAATCAAGGACTCTACCTGAGCCACACTAAAAGGAGAAAATCACCAGCAGTAGGGAAACTAGACAAAGCCAATGCTGCACAAATTTGAATGAGTGGCTGAATTTCCTCAAACAAAAATCTGCCTTGCTCAACAAAAGCGTACGCCAGATGGATGCATTCCAACAATTCCTTCCTAGTCTGCTCTTTCAGAATTTGGCGGCAGTAATCCCTATCTTCTGTTACCAATAGTGAGAAATACAAAACCTCCTCAAAATGCATCTTGCAGCAATTAGCAAGTGCTTAGACCTAATTCCCAGGTGCAGCCGATCTGATTGTATAGGCTTCAGCATTATGTCAGAGATACCACGTGCAGGCATCCAACAGAGGTGATCAGATCAATTGGCTGCACCTAAAGGAATCAGGACCAGACGAATGAGTGAAAATATATATATATATTTATTAGGAAAATGATACACTTCCAACAACAAACACCATTAAAAATATACAAGCAATTGAAAGATGAATGAACACAGCAAACCCCAAAATGAACACCTAACTAACTTTCCAACTAAATACAAGTGTAGAAAACACATATAAGCAAAACAGGGGGGCACAAGATAAGGGGAACAGGGAGCCAGGTACTGGGAGCAGAAGGTGAGTAAATGGAGCAGGAAGGAGGTTCCAGGGGCCAGGTCTCCGGGTCAGGATTCAGGATCAAGGATCAAGGACAAGACTAGTTTGAACTTCGGCAGGGACAGGGAGAATACTGAAGCACTGGGACTAGGCGGGCTTATATAATCCCAGCAGTCCCATCAGGTGCAGTTTAACGACCTGTATTATCCATCTGCTTGGAGGCACCCACTGGTGGTCACCAGAACTACACCCTTTGCTTTTCCACACAACAGTACCACCAGCGGGTGTCCCAAGCAAGGACACAGTTCCTGACAAGAACCAATGAGGGCCAATAGCAAGAAAAGCATTGAAAGTAGACATGAAAGGGCTAAAGGTGCATAGAGTGAGGCACAGGATAATTACCGTGAAGTATTAGCAGAGGAATTGAAATCCCAGAGCCAGGAGTGCATAGATGTGTATGGGTGCCAGCAAAAGAACCCATTGAGCCTCAGCCCCCCGTGTTAAATGCTCCTGGTTGGTCCAGCATGTCCCACCCAGCATTATGTAGGCATGACACAAAAGGGTGGACGTCTCCACCAGAGGTGCCACAAAATCACCCATAGGCTTGGACGGCCAGCCCAAAGTCAGCCCAGATGGAAACACAGTGCGCTCTGGCAAAGGGACACCCAGACCAGATGCCACACACAAAGGAGCGGCGACATGGAGCAGGTGTGCAGGGGAGCTCTGTTCACTCCCCCACCTCTAACCCGCAAGGCGGGTAGGAGGAAGGAGGGGGGGAGAGGGAGGGGTCCCCGAAGGCAGCGCATTGCAGCCCCTGAAGGCAAACAGGACAACAGCCCAACACAAGAAACCTCTACCATATAAAGCAAAGTACCAGTGGATGTTTGATATAATAGATATATATAGAATATATAGGCAGAGCATGGTCAAGTCTGCCTGTCAAATGAAATATGCCGAATGCCTGTTGGACAGTAACATCCATCCCTAATATCAGTTATACTAGAAAGGATTTGAGACTTTAAATGAAACGCAGGTTACCCTGCATCTCCATCCCTATTGTGTAGACAAAGAAGAGGGGGGTTTTTGGGACTTTAGATGAGACATGAAAACAGGGCCACAAGGGAAATGATAAATATGCAAATTATTTATTGTCGAGTAGACAAAAAAGTATCAGACTGGCATGAAATGTATACACACTGAGTAAACAAATATCACGTCATACATGAATGGCAATTAACATGGTACCTAGCAGAATGGAGAGTAAAAACTTTCTCAAACAAATGAATCATTGTAAAACTGGATGATATGGTAAAATACATAAAACACTGTAGCAGAACATGTGTAGCAATCTGTATAGGCATACTGCATCTATTTAAGACCAACACGTTTCATTGGACAGTGCCAATTCTTCAGAGGCGAATGCATTTCTGGTCTGCAAAAAAAAAGCATAATAGACAAATAACCTAGTGTTGGATCAAAACAATGAAAATAGATATTAAATGAGTGGGACAGAAAAAACATTCCTTTAAAAAACTCACTTGGACTGCGTTTGTGTTGCCATAGGATGAGGGCTGTCAGTGATGCCTGCTATGGGAGCTGAGCTAACAAGGCATGTGGGCAGGCTGAGAGAATATAAAAAGATTCCCCAATGAAAGGTGTAGAAATGGTTGTGGCAATGCACTCCTGTAGACTTAATGGGTAAAATACAATAACTGTGATATGGTATATATACAGACTTCTGTCCGTTTTACCTATTCCTTGTTTGTATCACCACTCTGCTAATTCAGTACACACTTGCTCACCCCTTCCCTTCCCTTCGACTTTATTTATTTGGTATATGATCCCATGGTATATATACCATACCACATTTATTGTATTGTGGTTGTGGGAGTCTGCGGGCAGGGGACTTATCGGAATCTGGAAGCCCCTTTTAGCCAGATGCTGGTTCCTTTACCAATGACTCATCCCTGTTGGATGAGAACACATTGCAAATGCATCAATAATGCATCAAAACATGCTGAAGTGCAACCAAGTTGCAATATAGATTCACACTGAAATCAGATCAAACTGTTGCTGCACCTTGCCTTAGATCCAATATTTCTAAAGAAAAATCCACAAATTTATGCTGGCAGTCAGCAGAACCTTTGTGTTGTACCAGAAGTGCATTGACTGTTTTATTTATGCTGAGGAAAAGCTATTTTGTTTTACTTTGTTTTTGAAGGATTAACAACTGTCTGCTTTTACCAAGATGGCTGGGTAGAGATCTGGACCCCCAAATATCACAATAGCCCAGGGTTTCTCAACCTTTTTGCAGTCTAGGCACCCTTTAAAACTCTGCACAATCTTGAGACACCCCATTCTAAAATGTAAAAAACAAAACTAATAATTTTACGTATTGCAACAGCATCCATATACATAGCACGCCCAACAGGTGATTTCTTCTTTGAAAGCAAATACACTTTTGCGCACTGGTACTGAGTAGTATTCCAGCTCTCCAGCTTTTCTTTTTCCTCATTTTCTGTACCCCACACAGCTAACATGACCCCAGTGCTGACATAAAGGGGCATTGGAGGGGGGGAGGGGGGGAATCAAACAAGGATGATGTGGCTTTGTGTACTAAAAAACATGGCTGATCCACTTGCTAGCTTCAGCACAATTTTGGGGCATTTTGCCAAGGCACCCCTGAAGAACCCAAAAGGCACCCTGGTTGAGAAAGGCTGCACTAGCCAATAGTGTGAGAGCAGGTGGGGCTCCATTGGATTTGAATGTCCAAACAGTGCCTGCATCTGATCGGAATATTGACTTGTTGGGTGGATGGCTACTGACAGGACCACCCACAGCTCGAATTGGGGTCAATTCAGGAAATGGCCTAAATTCAAACCGTGTATGGCCACCAGAGTGGTTCTATATGTAGATAAAACAATGAAGGTAATACAGAAACAAACCTAAAGTGCCATGTGTGTAAGCCACCGGAGTATGGATATATCAAAATAGATCAGAGAAAACCCATGCTCAAGAGTATACAGTAAATATAGAAAAATACTTTATTTTAAATTTACTTGAACTTGTACATAAAAAACACCCATGCATGGCATGGATATACACAAAATCCCTCCACCACACGAATGACAACGTTGTCATAAATAGATAAAAACATGTGCATCCGGACGCCACACAACTCATTCATGTAATCCCATACAAACAAATCCTGATAGGAAGCACCCAAATTGATAATAAACCCAGGTATGCATGGGAATGCGGGGCAAAATCACAAGTTGTGTAGTCCGGGGTGATAGCGGGCAGGTAGGCTTGGGAGCATACAGTGCAAATGGGACATCAACCTCACGGCATTCAATGTACTATGAGAAAAGTCTCTATTAGTCACAAGGGCATGGGATCACAGCTGCAAAGGTACCTATGTCTTCTTAAACAGAATGCAATGTGACCCGTGGACAGTGTATATAAGTGATAAACACGCCAATAATCAACTGTCAATACAACAAAGAAGAAACACACCAGACTGAGTCAGCCTCATTAACACAATACAGTGTGTGGTACAGTCCAATGCTGTCCCTGGCCGATTGGGATCAGCTGGGATCAGCTGGGGTCAGCTGTGACGGTGGCAAAGTTCTGCTAAGGGAGACAATACATAGATCAGTCTCAGCCAACTTGCAGTGTCTTCTGGCGACCGCCTGGTATGCAATCCTCGTTGGTTGCTGTAGGGTCAGTGGCTGCTGGATACAGCTGGGAAAAGGCACCTAATCCTCGGGTATTGGCCGTGAGAAATGCCCACAGAGGTGCTCATAGATGGAGTCCACCACGCCATGCACACCTCGGAGAAGGAGGAGCTGGAGGCATCAGGACGTGCTAGGCATGATGTTGACGCATTTCGCTGGATAAACCAGCTTTGTCAGGACGTTCTATATATAGGGCTGACAGATTGATCCACATGCCTGCAGGAATTTCTTTTACACATAATTATTCTGACTAAAAAGGATAGACCTTATGTTTTGCCATTTCTTCCAGACAGAAGCTTCAGAAATTCAACTGACCATCAGGGGTCCATGAGCAGTGCCAGGACAAGGTCATCTAGCACCCCCTCCTAGCATTAATCCTCTACCTCTTAAACTTTCCCTCCAAGCACTAATCTGCCAACTCAAAATCCCACCTCCTAGCACAAATTCCCTCTCAAATTTCCCCTCAAATACCCCCATACATCCCTACAAGCATAACCCCCCATCCCCAAAAAATCCCCTATTACCACAAGTCCCCTCCCCCTCTACCATATCAGCACAAACCCCCCACATTCCCCCTCTTAGCACAAATACTTTTCCCCATCTCCCCACCCAACACAAATCTTCCCAAATCACCACTCCTAGCACCCCCAAAATTTCCCCTCCTAGAACAATTCTTACCCCCTACTGCCCTCCAAATCCCCCCCCCCCCCCCACTCCAGAGCCGACCAGTCTTGTACCAATAAAACACATACCTCTCTTCCTGCCATTCTTCATGGAATTTAACCAGAATTCTACTTTAAGTTTTTAAGCTGAGGATTCACTCTGGGACCTTTACAGCCTCAGGAAGACTGTGTTAGGTACACAGGTTTGTTTAAGGCTTCAACAAAGCTTCAACAAAGCTATGAAGGCAGAAAACTCCCAGATGGTGAGGGGAAGCAAAGTATATTGCTAAGACACCCAACAACCTTTCATCACCACTGAGGTGCAAAAGATATGTGACTAGTGATGATCTTGAAGACTCCTCCTGGAACAATGGGGTCCCTCAAACACCCATATGTCCCAATACAAAGTCCTAGTTAGGCTTTTGTAAGGGTGCTATTTTGCATGCAAAAGGATTGTATTTCTGCCCATCCACTCATGAGGCATACACAGCCCTACCAGATAGCAAGACTCCAAAGTATGGAGGAAGCAGGGGAGGGCTGGGCTGGGGGGCAGGGTGGCAATTGCCCCCCAGGCCACCCTAACTTACATTCAAAATGGCTGACGGCCGCTCACACTTTTTTCTTCTTGTGGAGGAAGGAAGTAGGGACCAGGGGCGCAGCCACCAACTAACTGAAGGCAAAAGGGGGGCATTGGAGAGGCTGCATTGATGGGCTCTGGTGAGGCTGCATTGATGGGCACTGGTGAGGCTGCATTGGTGGGTGGTGAGGCTGCATTGATGCATTATTTTTGTTAAAGCTCCTTTGTTGCTATTAACATTAAATTATGTTACCACATTGTATCATATTTGTCTTGCTTCATAACATCAATATCCGTTATAAAACCAGGTGGGCATGGATGGTGAGCTGATTCGGTGGTTCAATGGGCCACTTGACTGGACTTGCCCCCCAGGCCTAAGGCTGCCAGCCCTCCTCTGGGAGGAAGTGCCATGGAGGAAGTGCCATACACTGTCAGTGTGAATCACAATAACAAAATTCTCAATTAGACTTCGGCTCAGTCTTGTGGAGCCCTACAAAAAGCCCTGAGTGGGTCAATATCTGAAGGGTGGGAGACTGAGCTGAAGCCTAATTTTTGTTATTGTGGTTCACACTGATGCTGTACAACACTTGCTACAAACTTTGCTTTGTAGTCCTTTATAAAACTGGGCATGTTCTATCAACAGTGAAGCCTCGGTTTGCAGTGGAATCGGCCAGTTTACTAAACAGCAGAATTAGAGCCATGTTGCTTTTCCCTTGTCTTTGCAGATAGTATGGCTACCTGACGTTTCTCTGGAGTTTAGCCTTACAGCTTGGTCACCTCTCCATCCTGAGCTTGTGTTTGCAAAGTAGAAAGCAGCACATTAAGTAATCATGCCTCACTCTGCTGCTTCCTTCTGTCAGAATCTTCCTTGATAGGCCATATCCATACATCCCACCTACACTGAGTTAGTGAACACAAAATCAATTGGTGCAATTTTTTATATCTGCCCTGAGGTCAGCTATGATTATTGGGGTCAAACGTTTCTTAAATTATATACTGTATTTATATTTTGGGTTTTAAACATATTTATTTTACTTACTTTGATATATATATATATATATATATATAAAAATTAATCATTTAACTGAAGGTGCAACCACGATGCCTCATTCACAAACCATTACCCATCCGAAGTAAAACATCTGGAGGTCGATAAGGGGGAGGTGTGATTAGGGGTTGATGTGCGACCCAAACGAAAATTTTTTTTTGAAAATATTTATGGGTACAAGAATACAACAGGCCAGGACTCAGAAAGAAGTCCACAGGTCCAGTAACGGAACCACTGAACCTGTGTAGGATAACCGACAGGTGACAGACAAACAAGATTACCCCAAGATACTGAATAGTTAGTCTCTCTCTGTTGAATTTTCACTTGTCGAAGGTTATTTTGAAGAAGTCTTTTTAGCATTACCAAACACTTACTCCGTAGCACCAACGTGGAAGTCAATTTACTAATTAAAAATATATATATATATAT
>BLSH010333296.1:72450-93407 GCA_018402905.1 Glandirana rugosa | reverse complement strand
CACTTGCCCTACAAAGAAGATGATTTTAGAACAGTTATATGGCTTCTACCGTTAATTAATACTTTTCAGACACAGTTTGAAGATGATCCACATTCACCTCCATTTTTGCATTTTTTATGTTTTTATTTTTTTTTAAATATTTAAAGTTATTTCTCTGTCCCCATTTCTTTGTAGGTCACTTGTCCCACCCTTACCCCCATTTCCTTCCTTTTGCAGCCCTCTAGGGCTTTCCAGGACTTTTTTACAGCCATTTTTGTGCCTAAAAGTTCGGGTCCCCATTGATTTCAATGGGGTTCGGTGTCCGTGCGATCGTTCGGGTTCCGTCCGGACCCTGACCCGGACTTTGTCCCGAAGTTCGGCCGGACCAGCAGAACCCGAACTTCCAGAGGTTCGCTCAACTCTACCCATGTTCTTTGTAGACCAGCCCAATATCCTGAGACTGCCAGACCTGCCCTCATCTAGCCTTTCACTGAGGTTCAGTGATTACGGCACTGGTGAACTTTGATCAAGCTCTCATTTAGAATGCCAGCTTGTTTGAGGTAAAGGAAGTAAATTCAACTCGAGTCATACACTGTAGCAAGCTTTTTATGTTAAGATACAGTATGCTATCAATAACTATTCTTTATCTTGAGTCATGTTCCTCTCGAAAGACCAGGGAGCCAAAGATTTTATGTAATCTGTAGTAAAGGTGGAAAGAGGAAAACATTAACAGCACTGTGATCTGAATTCATTGCTCATTGTAGGCACATATTTTGCTTATTATGGCTGCGTTCAGTATGTACATGCCCCACTAGTCCCCAACATCTTGAATACATTCTATTGTAACAGACAGACCATAGCCTCACCAGGATCCTTATCCTCTGACCCATATGAGAGGTAAGAATGGATACCAATTGTGACTTTGTGGAGATATCTGTATGATATTTCCAAACCACATTGCATCTCTACCTGGACACAATGGGGATGTTTTAGTAAAGGCAAATATACTGTGCACTGCAAATGCATTTGCTCCAGAGCTTAGTAAATAAGGAAAAGTATCACTTTCCAAAGAACACTCAATCACATGCAAAGAAAATAAAAACAGCATTTTTGCTTGCACTTGATTGGATGATGGAAATCAGCAGTATATTTGCCTTTAGTAAATCAAACCCATAGTTGAAAATTCTGGTCACAATCAAAGGATAACATTGGCAAGGAATAAGACTAGCAATTCTGCCCCTTACAGTGACTATAGAATGTGTTGGCCCAAAGAAGGGCTTGTTTCTTTCCATAAAAGTCAATCTGGATGCAAAACAGCTCAAATCAGCTCAGTACAATTTAGACGCATGGTGAAGCAACTCTCTGATTCCTAGAAGGAAAATTAAGGTGACACAAATGCAAGTCAAAACATGTCAGAAGCACCTAAAGGCATTCCGCATTTGACCCACCTCTGAAACCCTAAAGAGAGGCCTGGAGAGAATGGAATAGCGGAGGGCCGGCATGACAGGGGTTAAAAGGGGCCTTAGCTGGGCTGGTAGAGGAGGTTATCCCCAGGTCAGGGGGCAGTACTAGGGTGGGAGGGGTACAATATTAGCTCAGGGCAGGACAGGAAGAGGAAGCAGTTAGAAGGGAAGAGCAGGAGAAGCGATTCCCACCCTCCCCCCCTGTAATATTGGTATAGGTTGGCTGACGGCGGAGTGCTAGGTCCCCTTTGGTAGGTTATGGCCTCGAACAGGGCAATGTGTAGGGACCCGTCTGGGTACGGCTCCCAAATTGTTGAGGTTTTCTGTGTGTTGTCTCTGAGTCGGTGGTTTGCGGCTTGAGGCCTGAACGAGACATGCAGAATTCCATTGTGGTGTGATGGTTATACTTTAGGGACCTGGCAGCTCCAGCATATATATATATATATATATATATACATATTTGATACTGTTTATATTTCAATGTTATTTATTTGTTGTTGTTCAATAAAAGGCCGCTGTGGCCATTAAACCCATTATTGGTGTGGAGTGTGATTTAAGGGGAAGGGTTTTGGTTATAGCGGTGCTAGGAACCAGAGGGGCCATATTTTATACCCTAGTCAAGTCGTACTTATGCATTATAAAACAGCCAAATCTGTCCAATGCATTTTTAGTTTACAAGGGTTGGGACAAACATATAAAACTGGCCGGGGTGATTAAAATGGTCAGCTTTTATTCTTGTAGTTAAAATCTGCTTCCCACAAAATGAAAAATGCCGGTAAATAATGTTTATAAAGCTCTTAATTCCAATTCACAAATGGACCAGAGAGTAAAAAACTTGATATTTACCACCAGGGTTTTGCTGGCGGTATCACATGCGATAGTTGTCAAAAAACAGCGTGGGGGTCGAGTGGACCCCCACGCTGTTTTTAGACAAATAGCTGGTTCCTAGGGAGTGGGCCAGGAAGCTGGCCGCCACGTCCTTGACAATGGATGACTCATCAGCTGACAGCTGAATGTAAAAAAAAATGCAGACAATTAAAAGTGATGAAAAAAACCCAGCATGAGGCCCTTCGCCCAATGCATACCAGGCCTTTTGAGTCTTGTAAGGATTTTAAGGGGAACCCCATGCCAAAATAAAATAAAAAAATGCGTGGGGTCCCCCCAAAATCCATACCAGACCCATGCCCGAACATGCAGCCCGGCAGGTCAGGAAAGGGGGGGCGAGCGAGCATACCATACCAGGCCACATGCTCTCAACATGGGGGGGTGGGTGCTTTGGGGCAGTGGGGGCCATGTTGATGCGGACAACTGGTGGGGGTCTGCCGACAGGGGACTTATCTGAATCCTGAAGCCCCCTTTAACAAGGGGGGCCCTAGATCCCGGCCCGTCATGTGAATGAGTATGGGGTACCCCCATTGTTCCCCTGCCCATTCACCAGAAAAGTGTCAAAAAGTAATGAAAACACAGTTTTTAACAATTCCTTCATTAAAAAATAAAAAATAAGAACAACAGTGTCCCCCGATGTAAATCCATCATCAATCAGGCCACCCGCCTCACTGCTGAACCCGAAAAAAAAAAAATAGCCCAGCTCGCAAGGAAAGCCTCCTTCGCAGTTTAACAGTTCTTATATAGGTAAGGGCCGGCCACCTAACGACGACACGGACTGGTGCATGCTGTGTCTGTGATGTCATGAGGGGGGTGGTGCCACCAGGTGATATCACCAGGTGCCCCTGTTCTTACCTATATAAGAACTGTCAAACGGCGAAGGAGGCATTTGGCGGCCAGCCGTCCTCGCGAGTGGTGCTCTTTTTTCTTTTGAGTTTTGGCATGGTGATTGACATTGGGGGACACTGTTTTTTATTTTTTTTAAATAAAGCAATTGTCTAAAACTGTCTCTGTGTTTTTATTACTTTTTGACAATTTTTTGGTGAATGGGTAGGGGTACAATGTACCTCTACTCATTCACATGGGAGGGCGGGATCTGGGAGCCCCCCGCCCCAAAGCACCCGCCCCCTTCATGTTGTGGCCCCTTTCTTGCTTCATGCTCGTCTGGTATGGAATGGGGAGGGCTCCATATCAGTTTTTTAAACATTTTTCTATTGCCGGCAATGGTATTATATGGCTGGCAATATAAATGTAATTTCATTCATTTTGTTTTCTTTAGAAATGTCATTTGCTGCATTTTTGCTGCAGCATGTTCTATACATGCTACAGATGGTATGCATGGGGGGGCATGCTGTTTTTTTTTCATACGTTTTAATTGCCAGAATGCTTCCCAGCTCGCCCCTTAGCAACCAGCTTAATGCAATAAAGTACCACAATAAATCATGCAGTAATTACAGCTAAATCGAACAAATACTGCATTCGGTATTTAATGCAAAATTCTTAGTGAATTGCACTTTCAAAACTGATTTACCGCAAGTGTTATTTTACCACATTTTTTGGGCCATTATTTAACTTTCAGTGAATTGACCTCCATACGTTATATGCTCTGTTAAACACTGCACTACACTAACACACTACACACGGTGCAATGGTCGTATGAAAACGGTCGTACGACTGCTCGTTGTACGACCATCCAACCACTAGTACACGTGATTAGAACAGCCGATGTACGACGGTCGTACAACAGAAGTTGGATGAGCAAACTAGAAACCTTTGGTTGTACCAACAAGCGGTCTTACGACCGTTGTATCGTGTGCACAGAGAAGTTGGTCCAACTAGTTGTACTGTGCAAAACACGCATGCTCAGAAGTCAAGAAGGGCCGGAAGTGTCCGTTTGTTCCTAATTCACAAATTACATGCACCTGAACTTTCTCTTTATACGTTCGTAACACGTTACTACGTTCGGCTTGGTCGTACAATCGTTTAGTGCATGTCAGTACGCAAGATACATGAGCCAACATGAGATTTGGTCCATTAGGTCGTACGACCGTCGCACCGTGTGTACGAGGCTTTACACTACACTGACACACTATACTAGCACTACACTAACACTCTTCAATTAGTCACGATAAGTGAACACACTAACTTGCTACTAGCAAACTGAGCCCTGCTCTATCTATCTCCACTCCAACAACGCAATGCAAAAGGTTCCTATGGGAAGGAGCCCTTTCTAGTGTGAGGTGGGACTATGAGCACTGAGCCTTGATTGGAGAAAGTCATAATTACTTTGTCCAATCAGGGCTCTGACAGTGCTCTGTGTCTTAACTGGTAAAGCTTTCCACCTGACCAGTGGTCAGGTGCAAGGCTTCATCCTATTTGCGGCCCTAGAATGCACTGTGAAGCATGCAGTGCATTGTAGGGGCGCTTGGCGGGCGAACATCCCGCTGAGTGCCCGGCAAATTCGGGTGTTCACTGAACAGGCTCAGCTCAAACCGTTTGTTGCCGTACAGGGAGTATGTGCTGCTGGGGAAGGGGCCATTAAAAATAACTTTCTTTTTTAAGGGTCCATTCAAATCTATGCACTGGAGTTACATGCTGTAAAAGGGGCGTTTATGGGATGTTAAAAAGAATGTCCAAACGACCATAAACAGTCGTTTATCAGCTTCAGTGTGCATGGAGCCTAATTATTGATATAAGTCCTAGGATTTTTTAACATTCGTGGCTTTAGGCAATTACGCTAAACCACTTGCCACCCAGGCCAATTCTCACACTTTGCTCCTACATGTAAAAATTATAATTTTTTTGCTAGAAAATTACTTAGAACCCCCAAAAATGATATATGTTTTTTTAGCAGAGACCCTAGGGAATAAAATAGTGGTCGTTGCAACTTTTTATCTCCCACGGAATTTGCGCAGTAATTTTTCAAACGCTTTTTTAAAAAAAAATAAAACTGTTTCATGCATTAAAAAAACAAAACAGTAAAGTTAGCTTAATTTTTTTGCATGTGAAAGAGGATGTTACGCCAAGTAAATGGATACCTAACATGCCACGCTTTGGTACTTAAAAATCCACATAGGCAACGCTTTAAAATTTTTTACAGGTTACATGTTTAGAGTTACAGAGGAGGTCTAGTGCTAAAATTATTGCTCTTGCTCTAACGATCGCGGTGATACCTCAAATGTGTGGTTTGAACATCGTTTACGTATGTGGGCGGGACCTTCGTTTCTGCACGAGCTCGCGGGGACGGGAACGCTTTACATTTTTGTTTTATTGTTTATTTTACTTTTATTTTTCTATTTTGACACTTTTTTTTTTACCTTTTTCTTGATTACCTTTTACTCCTATTACATGGAATGTAAACATTTTCCCTCTTCCGCTGCCTATAAGAACGATCTGAACTGCCGCTATGATTGTTCTTATGGTACGGGAAATCGCCAGAGCTAAAAGAAGATATCTGAATGAGGCCTGTAGCTGCCGGCATCATTCAGATATCCCCACTCAAAGTCTGTGACTTCATATGATGGTGTTTGGGCGGGAAGTGGCTAAAGCTGTTCTTCAGTCACTATAGTAAAAATTGAAAGTCAGCAGCTACCAGTAGTAGTGTTGAGCGAACCCGGACTGTAACGTTCGGGTCCGTACCGAACTTTCGGGTGTCCGGGACCCGGACACGGACGTTTCAAAAAACGTTCGGGTTCGGGTTCTGGTAATTGATCACGCATGTTGAATAGCTGCAGGGCAGCCAATCAACAAGCGCTTCACTGGTTTGCCCTTAGAAGCCATCACAGCAATGCCTACTAATGGCATTGCTGTGATTGGCCAGTGCATCATGTGACCCAGCCTCTATATGAGGCTGGAGTCACAGTGCTGCATGTCACATGCTCTAGGGTTAGTGTAGGGAGAGGAAGCTGCCGGCGTTTTTGTGAGGGACAGATTGCAGACATTTTAACATCTGATCCTGCATCCTAATATTACTACTACTGTTGCTCTGAGGGACAGATTGCAGAAATTTGAGATTTCACATACTGCTGCTTTGAGTGACAGATTGCAGATCAAACTCTGCATAAGTGACAGATTGCAGTTACGATCGTACACAATGATCAGGTTGTGGGAGTAATTTGAGATTTCACATACTGCTGCTTTGAGCAATCTGACTGCACTAGGTAGAGGCTTCTGCTTAGAGGGACAGATTCTTGTTCAAAAATTATCTCCTAGTTCTAAAGGGAGAGGTTCTAGCTGCAGCTGTAAGTGACACATTATTGTTCAAAAATCATCTCCTAGTTTATTTGATTTTAATTTATTTTCCCTATCCCCATTTTTTTGTAGGGCACTTGCCCTACTCTTACCCCCATTTTACTTCCTTTTGCAGCCCTCTAGCACTTGCCAGGACTTTGTTACAGCCATTTTTTGTGCCTAAAAGTTCGGGTCCCCATTGACTTCAATGGGGTTCGGGGTCCGGGATAACGTTTGGGCAACGTTCGGTGCCGAACCCGGACTTTTTCCCAGAGTTCGTTCGGACCCGCAGAACCCGAACGTCCAGGTGTTCGCTCAACTCTAACCAATAGTACTAAAAAAAGAGGACACCTACCTGTCCAGGGATCCAGCGCCGTCCTCCCCCGGGCCAGTTCTTTGTCGGGTCCCTGGCTTCAGCATCTTTACTAAGAGAAGCCTTTGTGCATGCATGAGTTGGGGGGGTAGAACATTCTGTGGAATCGCCTAGACGATGCCAATGGACGCCGGAGAGGGTACCTGCTACTATTGGTCACCTGCTTCCCCCACCCCCAGGATAAAAAATCTCCAAAATTATTAGAGGAGAGGGGGTGAGAGGTGTTAAAGTTGAACTTCCCTTTTTAGGGAGAAGTTCCACTTTAACTATGCCAAGGGCATTTATTATCTTATTGTGTATCAAAATATATAGGTCTTCAGATCTATAAAGAACTTCAGATCTTCAAGTTCCATCCCTGCCTGCGAGGAAAAGTTACTCAAAACGTATTAGACAAGGGCAAAGTCCCATCTACTCCTTCATCCGCTGATTACCACATTTACAACAAAGTATACAGTATATATACTGTAATCTACAGGATATTGGAATATTGAGACTTTGAAATATTTTTTATCTACGAGAGTGAATGTCCTTCGTGTCTGATCAGCCATTGTTTTTTTAAACAATTTTATTCTTTGTATAAATAAAAGTCTATTACGTTTTTTTTTTTTTTATATATCTGTGCGGTTTTGTGTTTGTATCCTTAAATTCCTGTTTATCCATTTATACGTTTTGGTATGTTGTAGAAGACACTCCTGCAGTGTGCTGGAGCATCTTCTCATGAGATTTGGGATTAAATTCCACAGACCTTGGGAGATGATGGGTTCACTTTAAATTTATTAGGTAAATGTATTATAACACTCATTTATACTTTTTTTTTTGACAGCACATCATTGCTGGATCTTTAACAATATCTGCATATAATAACTCCAGTGTCTGCAAGGTGAGTTACTGACATCTGGGAATAACAGAATATTTACCATTATAGCAAATATATAATGGTCAGGGGGTGGGGACTTGGTTATCAAGATGCATAAAGAAGACCTTCATTTTGCATTTGTATTTTGTAGATGCTACATGCATTTTATTTTACATCCCAGGTCTTAAAGGCTAACTGAACGCCTCTACCCCTAGACATAACAAGCATTTAAAGCTTCTGATTGGGGGGGGGGGGGCTGCAAAAGTAGCTTTTTCTTTAAATCCTGGAGTTGGGTCACTTAAACCAGAGGGTATGCAATACCTTACAGTTAATTTTCTTTAGCAGTCACTGTATGTATGGAAAAGCTTGCCAGCATGCTGTAGAGAAGGACCCTTGCTGTCTGTGTGAAAGCAGTGAGCTTTCTGCAGAGGTCCCACACACTCTCTACTAAAACACAGCTAGAGCTCTCCAATAAGTAGCGATAGCTCTAGTTAAAGCGGAGTTCCACCCAAAAATGGAACTTCCGCTTTAAGCACTCCTCACCCCCTTACATGCCACATTTGGCATGTAATTTTTTGGGGGGGGGGGAGTGTGTCCCCAGGTTTCTTCCACCTTCCGCCTCTGGGCCGAATAGGCAACTCATCCTCACCTCCTAGGCAGCCCCTCCCTCCTGGCAATCTTCTTGGACACGTCACCGGTGGCACAGAAGATTGCCTGGCCACTAGGGATGCGCAGTGCGACTCGCGCATGCGCAGTGGGTGCCCGGCCCGGGTGCCCACACTAGGAATGGCGGGGCCGTCGGGAGGAGCGGGGAGACGAGCGAGGCTTCGGGAGCAGCCGTCGCTGGACCGGGAGACAGGTAAGTTACTGTTTATTAAAAGTCAGCAGCTACACTTTTTGTAGCTGCTGACTTTTAATAAACAAAAAACAGTGTGGAACTCCGCTTTAAGTAAGGGGTGAGCTGGACCGTTGCAGAGAGACCACTGTTTCCACACAATGAGTAAGGGTCCTTCTTCACAGCATGCTGGCAGAGGAGAGGCTTTTCTACTCAGGCTGTGGCTGCTTTGTAAAAAAAAAACAAAGTGTAAGCCTTTCCACACCTTTTGTTTTAATGCACCTAAAACATATTTGGCTGGTTAAGGCCCCTTTCAGATGGAGCGGATCCGTCCAAGCGGAATCCGTCTGCTCAGTGGGGAATCTCTCTGCTGACCCCCGCTGAGCAGGCGGATGACAGGTCCGTGTCCACTCTGCTATGCAGAGGAGACACTGACACAGGCTCTGAGGAAGGGAGCGTGTCTCCCGAAACACGTCAGCTTAAGGCTCCATGCATACTGTATCTGATAAACAACCATTTTTGGTAGTTTGGGTGTTTTATTTAATAGCACAAAAACGCCCCTTTATGTTATCCTATGTGTCCATGCACACATGGATGTTAATTGTCGTTTAACAGCAGTAGCGTTTTTGGGCTGTTATCTTTACGCCCTGAGGCTGGATTCACACCTGTCCGGTGCGAATTCCAGCCTGTCTGCTGCCGGGAAGGGGCAGAGCCGATGCTCGGCGGCTCCTGTCCGGTCCTACAGCGCAGCAGCTGCGGGGGGAGGGGCCACGAGCAGGGGAAAATATCCCCGTTCAATGAGGAGTGCATCTCCGTGTTAGATGCGCTCCCATTGAACACAACGGGCTGGGAATTCGCACCGCATTGCACAAAAACACTCAATTGGAGTTCAAAAGTCGTTCTTCTGACCACAAAAACCGCTAGACGCTGATAAACGCCGATTAACACTGGTAAACAGCCGTTTATCAGCGTCCGGCGTTTTTTGTAGTCAATGGAAGCTAATGAAGAAAAAAAAAAAACGCTCAAAAACTCCAATAAACGCTGCTTACAAAACGCTGCAAAAGAATGTTTTCTAAGCAGCGTCTTCTGCCCGACGCCAGGAGAGCGTCCAGTGTGCATGGAGCCTTATAGCTGCAGTGACTTGATATCCCCGGTGCTGAAGTTGTGATTGATATGCTTTTTATCTTCTCATGTTTGTGAGTATGTTTTTGGCATACCCAAATCTTTTATGGTGTTAAAGTTAATGCACTGGGCACTTGCACCCTCCTTTTTTTAGTTTTCGATGTACACGGACACAGCCTGCTCTCCTCTATGGGGCCGTTGGATGGAAACAGACTCCATGTTCAATCCGATTCTCATCCGATCCATGGGACGGATGGGGAATGTACGTCTATTTTTAGCGGATTTTATTGGATCGGATGCCTGTTGACATCCGCCGCCCCATAGAGAACAATAGGTGGTCTGATTGAGTCCGTCTGAAAAACTGACAGGCAGACTTGATTGGTCCACTCGTGTGAAAGGGGCCTTGAACTGTATATTTAATTTGGGCTTTAACCCTTATGCTGCTGCTGCCATAAATATAATGTAAATCCAGACTCCCGGCTGCTATACTTTTTTTTGGACTATGGGCTTTCCACTTTCTTGTAGAAGAGGTTTGGATAGCTGTGAAGTAGGCAGCTCTACATGAACCGTGGCAAGCTTCACCCCCCACTAAACTGTCCTGATTGCTCAGGACCATCATATTAGGTGTCAGGGTGGAGAACAACAGAAGATCAGCAAATGGATATACAGAATGAACCAGGAAGCCTTCAGCTCTGTGCACTTCCAGATTCAGAACGGTCAATCAGTCTCTGCCCAGACTGTATTTCATTGGATTCAACAGTGTGCAGGGGTGACATTTAATAATGGGTGAAACTGTTTGGGTCCAATTCTAGGGAAGATTCAGCTAACACATCCAAAAATCCTCAAGTTTCAAACTTTAATGCAATACCTATTGAAGTCAATGGGAGGGGAATCTTGAAAATCAATTATTTCCATTTTTGGTAAGGTATTGTCAAACAAAAAGCATGGCTATCTGGGCACTGGCAGAGGGGACATATACCCATGCAAAAAAAAAAAAAAGTAACAATACTGTTCAGTAGGTCGATGTTTCTCAACTCCAGTCCTAAAGTAGCCCCAAAAGGTCCTGTTTTCAGGCTCTCCATTATTTTGCCCAGGTGAATTGATCAATTTCACTGCCTTAGTGATTACCACAGCCGTTTCATCCAAGGGAAATCCTGACAACATGACCTGTTGGGGGTACTTGACGACTGGAGTTGAAAAACATTGCAGTAGGTAACAGCTCTTTTTAGACATGTGCAATTTGTTTCGTTCCGAAACGAAATTCGGACAAATTTTTCATTATTCAGAATTCGGATGCATCCAAATTACTGAATTACAATAATAACAATATTAAATGAATCCGAAATAACGATTTGAATCAAAAAAAATTTGGACAAAATTTGATTTGAATCAAATTCGAAAACAATTAGAATCAAATTCAGAAAAAAAAACATTGGTTTTCTAACAAAAGAATATAAAATTATAAAGTAATATAATAAAAATGCAAGAATAGTAAAGAATAATAATAGAATAGAAGATAATAGAGTATAATGGAATAGAAAAACAATAGAACAGAATAGAATAAAATAGAATAAATATATAACCATTTTCCGAAATTCGAATTTCAAATAGAATGAATTAAAATTCAAGTTTCAATAGAAAAGAATAGAATACAATAGAATAGAAAATAATAGAATAGAAAAACAATAGAAAAGAATAATGTATAATAAAAACAGAAAGAATAAATTATAGAGTAATCTTCCAAAATTCAAATTTTTTATTTTTTCAAATCCGGTAGAGATTTTTCGAATCCGATAGAAATCATTTTAATTTGATAGAAATTTTTCAAATGGGGTAGAATTTTTTCAAATGCAGTAGAATTTTATTGGTATAATATATAACAATCTTCCGGAATTCAGATTTTGAATAGAATGAATTCCAATTTTGAATAGACTGAAATTGAACTTGAATAGAAAAGATTATAATAGAATAGAAAATAATAGAATAGAATAGAAAATAAGAGAATAAAATTGAAAATGATAGAATAGAAAAACAATAGAACAGAATAGATTAAGATAGAATATATGAACATCTTCTGAAATTCAAATTTCGAATAGAATGAATACAAATAGGAAAGATTAGAATAGAATAGAAAAGAGTAGAAAAGAATATAATAGAGAATATGAGAATAGAATAGAAAAGAATAGAAAAACAATAGAACAGAATAGAATAAATTAGAACATATATAACCATTTTCCGAAATTTGAATTTCGAATAGAATGAATTCAAATTCGAATTTCAATAGAAAAGGTTAGAAAAGAATAGATCATAAGAGAATACAATAGAATAGAATAGAAAAAAATAGAAGCGGCTGCAACTACCAGTTGATGGAAGTGCAGCCACCTAATTGCTTCCACATACCCTGGTAATGGCCTCTACTTCCCAGGCTTTGTGTGCCCACCAGCAGCCCCAGGATTAGAATGGTGGGTGCTGCCAGGTAGAGGGGAGGGAGCCACTTGAACATCTGTTTATTCTCCTCCCCGCTTCTTCCCCCCCCCCCCCACATACTGGGGAAAGTGACATGAGGACCCAGAAGTCCGAGTCAGTAACAGGAAGAAGACATCAATAAACGGACATTTGCTGATCTTTCGCCCCTCTGCCCGGTGGCACCTGTCATGCCAGTCCAGCATCTGCCAATGGTTGCGTGGAGCATGAAAAACATGGCAGGGGCACACTTGGGGGAAGAGGGAACTGATAGCTACTGGTGTGAGTGAAAGCGATTCGGGGGCTGCAAAGCTGAACTCTAGACAATCAGCTAAATATACAGATGAACTATTTCACCCGCCAAATAATTTCGGTCTATTCACTCCTAAAATTTACTCAGCACAGCCCTCTCTGGCAAGGCAGGAGTTTTTTTCCCTGCTGCTTTTCAATGTCAGTTACAGGGGTCCCTGGTTTAGTCTGTAACTGGAGAGCAAAAGGAAAAGCAGCAGATTGATTGGGTCACCTCTCTGTCATTTGGCCATACAATGGAGTGGCTTCTTGTGCTGTTTTTTCCTCTTCCAGCCTGAGCTGTACTGTATAGTGGATTTCAAGAGGCTGATATAAATTCAAATATTCAGGTCATAGGTGTGCACACAGGGTGTGCCAGGGCATGCCCTAATTGTGCGAAGCGAATTCCCCCTGTTTAGACCCCTGAAATTTCACCAAAGCCACCTAAAGGGGTTCCTAAAAAATTGCAAACAAAATAATATAAAAAAAATAAATAAAACTGTAAAAAATCATAAAAAATAAAATAATAAAAATAAAAACTACTGACACCGTCCGCTGCCCTAGTGACACCGTCCATTGCTTTACTGACACTGTCATACACAAATATGTGTTTAAGCTTTGGGGTGCACACCCTAATGCAGTAGGTTGTGCACACCTATGATTCAGGTACTTCTTGCATTTCAAGGGGAATAAAGAGTTGCATTGATTAATGTCTTTTATATCTGCACATGTCTCTCTCTAGGCTATGACCACATTAGCTGCCCTCCTTATTATCACCAGTCTATGATGTTGCTCGGTCTCCTTGTTGGTACAACACCCTCATTAATGTTTTATGATGATTATTTTACTATAATTTAATTGTCTTTTCTTATGCTCTGCAGGTCAAAGGGTCTCTTGCCATGAACATTTTATCGTCTATTATCTGCATGATCGCAACAGCGCTCAACAGTTTAGACATTGCCTTTGCTGCCTGTGAATCATGTAGCTATGTAAGTGCTATATAGACTGAACGTTCTTTGCTTGGGAATAACAAAGTAACAAAGAAATGGTTCACTTAGAGCAACCTCTCTCAACCCAACCTTTTCATAATAGAGGAATCCTTTAAGAAAGGTTCTGGTCTCAGGGAACCCCTGCTAAAAGTGACTATATCTACAACTTATGGTACATTATTGTGATTGTCAATGAAAAAAGAATGATCCTTACACTTGAGGTCATTGGGAAGAATTCCTGCCTTACAGATAGCTAAAACGATCAATGGTGTCAGTGGGAATTTATCTAAGAGGCAGAAATTGCTCATTGCTCAAGGAACCTCTAACCACCTCTGAAGGAAACTTAGGGTTCCATGGAACCCTGGTGGAGAAACCCTGACTTAAAGATATTTGTAAATTGTGCTGCCTGTAATTACTTGAGATGCATCTTTATAATGAATTCCCATAGGCGTGCGCACATAGGGTGGAAGGTGTGCCTGGGCACACCCTAATTACCCTGTACAGTGCAGATTCCCCCTGCTGCCTGGCTGCAGAGAAAGGGACTGGGGAATCTCTGTCTTCAGTCTCTTTCTCTGTCTCTGTTTAGACCCCTGATATTTCACCAAAGCCCCCCAGCAGGGCTCCTAAATAAAATTGTAAAAAAAATAATAAAATATAATATCCCGTGGCGGGGACAAGCCTAGCAGCTGTGTCTCGGTTCCTGATTGGATAGATTGTATATTTTAAATGCACGCGCTTAGGATGAAATCAAATGAAATAAGACTGCTGCCCTCCCAGAATACCTCACTAAGTGGGGTATAAGGATTAAAAGGTGGATAAGGGAGATGGCGCTGTCTTTCAACAGACTTATAAAGTGTTCAATATATTGGAGATGGTTAGTCCTATAGTACAATAAATGAATATCAGGTAAGTATAGAGATATGTACACAAAAAAGTGGTCCGACGACGTCTGATGACGAAACGCGTTAGCGGCGTTAGAGGTACACCGCTACGTCACATCCAGTTTTCGTGGTTACCGTCTGTGAAACACAAGCCAGCACACACGGAAGGAATCTGAACCTTCCTCAAAAGCAGCAGACACTGCAAGCCTATACGGCTTTGTGCAATACCTTTGTGCAATACTTTTATTCACTGCGGATACCTTTAATAACTTTATCTCTGGGATACCAATAAATATTTTAACTGCATCACGCTATGAGTGGCTTTCCATTTCTCCACATATGGTATGCTTCATGATGGCTGCCCTATAAACTGAGGACCTGTCCTTGAGGAGCGCTTTTATTCTGGAGTCCAGGAGTAAAGACAGGCTGATTACCTGCGGGATAGCCCTGTAGGGGTGCAACCTTCCGGTGAGTGGGGACACAGGAGGGGGAGCACATGTGAAATTCACCTCCACAAACACGGAAGAGAGACTCACTTGCCAGAGGCGGCTCTAGGCTTTGTGAGGCCTTTGGCAGAACCTAGACATGAGGCCCTACTCATGCCCATTATGGGAAAAATAATTCAAGCGTTAAAAAAATTAACTTTATAAATTACATATATTAAGAGCTTTAAAGAGCTTTAAAGAGTTGGTGTCAGTACTCTCTATCTCGGTGCTGGTGTCAGTGTCAAATTAGGCGGTTGCGAGGCCCCTGTGAGTGCGAGGCCTTAGGGGACCGCTTAATTTGCCTAATTAGAGAGCCGCCTCTGTCACTTGCAAAATTTTTTCATCCTTTATTACAGATCTTTAATGGATTAATGCACAGACTGAACTGTTTTTGTCACTGAGTCTGCACACGCAACACCAATTATCTGTCTGTTATATACTTACATATTTGTTCTTTTAAATACCTTGGGGTATACAAGTATAATAATTGATCTCAGTTTGGTATATAGAAGGTTTATTTATTTAAATACACTGCTTGTGATATGATATCTCACATGATTATTTGATACACTGGGGTCAGAAGATTGACACATAAATTAGCACTTTATTTGCAGATTTGCACACATATATATATTTTTTGATGCACCATTTATGAATTTTAATAATATTTAAAAATATTTCTGAAGGACTATTTTTCTGATGTATTATAAAGGATTGTGATTAGGTGATTGGCACAGTTAACACTTTATTACACTCATTTTGTGTACATATCTCTATACTTACCTGATATTCTTTTATTGTACTATAGGACTAACCATCTCCAATATACCAATCCATCTCCAATATACCAATATATCCAATTGAACACTTTATAAGTCTGTTGAAAGACAGCTCCATCTCCCTTATCCACCTTTTGATTGGATAGATTGATACCAGGGGAGCCATTGGCTCCCGCTGCTGTCAATCAAGTCCAGTGATGCGGGAGCTGGGGGCGGAGCTGAGTCCTGTTGTCTGTGTCAGTGGACGCAGCAACAGGACACAGTAGCGCACCTGCATTAGTGACCCCAGGGAAAGCGCTTCACTGGCGGGTCACTCGAGAAGAGGAGGAGCTAGGAGAGCCGACGAGGGACCCCAGAAGAGGAGGATCAGGCCACTCTGTGCAAAACCCTTACACGGAGGAGGTAAGTAAAACATGTTTGTTATTTAAAAACAAAAAAAGCGAACGTCTAGCATCGCTTTACGTTTTTCAGATAAGCCATACCTGTTAAAGAACACTGTAAATACTTCATCTACTCATGTCTGAGAATTTTTCTTGTGAAGTTGCCATAGAAAGCAACATCTTTGGTTCCCAGGATATAGTCACAAAGTGGATGTCAGTGAACCTATAAGTTCAACACTTCTAGAAGTGTTGCTTTGCAAGTAGACCTTACAGGAACATTTCTCTGGATCAGAGTGGTGTACAGTGGGACGGGCATTGGGAAAGGTGAGTATTTACAGTCTTCTGCAGTTGTCCAATTTATAGTGACAAGGTATCTCTTAGGGAATATGCTTTTAGCTCTGTTGGAAAAAATTCCTATTGTCCTTATGTAGCCATGCCCCCGTAGGGGTTGCTGGAAGTAGTGGTTCACACCACCCTCAATCACACTGATCCTCACATCCGGAGTCAAGAAGAACAGTCCAGTAGTTGTGTTTTTTTTTATGTAGGGGGTTCATCTTGGATGGGGATGTTTATGGGATGCCCATAGGATCAAACAGTTCTTGAACGGGACCATCTACAGTGGGTACGGAAAGTATTCAGACCCCCTTAAATTTTTCACTTTTTGTTATATTGCAGCCATTTGCTAAAATCATTAGTTAATTTTTTTCCCTCATTAATGTACACACAGGACCCCATATTGACAGAAAAACACAGAATTGTTGACATTTTTGCAGATTTATTAAAAAAGAAAAACTGAAATATCACATGGTCCTAAGTATTCAGACCCTTTTCTCAGTATTTAATAGAAGCACCCTTTTGATCTAATACAGCCATGAGTCTTTTTGGGAAAGATGCAACAAGTTTTTCACACCTGGATTTGGGGATCCTCTGCCATTCCTCCTTGCAGATCCTCTCCAGTCCTGTCAGGTTGGATGGTAAACGTTGGTGGACAGCCATTTTTAGGTCTCTCCAGAGATGCTCAATTGGGTTTAAGTCATGGCTGGGCCATTCAAGAACAGTCACAGAGTTGTTGTGAAGCCACTCCTTCGTTATTTTAGCTGTGTGCTTAGGGTCATTGTCTTGTTGGAAGGTAAACCTTCGGCCAAGTCTGAGGTCCTGAGCACTCTGGAGAAGGTTTTCGTCCAGGATATCCCTGTACTTGGCCGCATTCATCTTTCCCTCGATTGCAACCAGTCGCCCTGTCCCTGCGGCTGAAAAACACCCCACAGCATGATGCTGCCACCACCATGCTTCACTGTTGGGACCGTATTGGACAGGTGATGAGCAGTGCCTGGTTTTCTCCACACATACCGCTTAGAATTAAGGCCAAAAAGTTCTATCTTGGTCTCATCAGACCAGAGAATCTTATTTCTCACCATCATGGAGTCCTTCAGGTGTTTTTTTAGCAAACTCCATGCGGGCTTTCATTTGTTTTGCACTGAGGAGAGTCTTCCACTCTGCCATAAAGCCCAGACTGGTGCAGGGTTGCAGTGATGGTTGACTTTCTACAACTTTCTCCCATCTCCCGACTGCATCTCTGGATTCAGCCACAGTGATCTTTGGGTTCTTCTTTACCTCTCTCACCAAGGCTCTTCTCCTTCGATAGCTAATTTTTGCCGGACGGCCAGCTCTAGAAAGGGTTCTGGTCATCCCAAACGTCTTTCATTTAAGGATTATGGAGGCCACTGTGCTCTTAGGTACCTTAAGTGCAGCAGAAATTTTTTTGTAACCTTGGCCAGATCCGTACCTTGGCACAATTCTGTCTCTGAGCTCTTCAGGCAGTGCCTTTGACCTCATGATTGTAATTTGCTCTGACATACACTGTGAGCTATAAGGTCTTATATAGACAGGTGTGTGGCTTTCCTAATCAAGTCCAATCAGTATAATCAAACACAGCTGGACTCAAATGAAGGTGTAGAACCATCTCAAGGATGGTCAGAAGAAATGGACAGCACCTGAGTTAAATATATGATTGTCACAGCAAAGGGTCTGAATACTTAGGACCATGTGATATTTCAGTTTTTCTTTTTTAATAAATCTGCAAACATGTCAACAATTCTGTGTTTTTCTGTCAATATGGGGTGCTGTGTGTACATTAATGAGGAAAATAAATGAACTTAAATGATTTTAGAAAATGGCTGCAATATAACAAAGAGTGAAAAATTTAAGGGGGTCTGAATGCTTTCCATACCCACTGTATATACACTCATGTAAATACACTCTTCCTTTTCCTCCAGTACAATACTTGCTCTTAGTTAACTCCTCTTCCTCCAGCACAACACTTGCTCTCAGTTAACTCCTTTTCCTCCAGCACATTACTTCTCTGGCCTAGCTAGCACATGTTGAGGCCTGCTCTCAATTTAGCCTGGCTTCCGTGAACTGCCCATTACAGATAGGGACCCCAGGCCCCTTTAGTGTAGCAAAAAGTGGAAAGTGTGCTAGCTAGCCTTGGTGGACTACTGCTCCTAGTCCATCCTCTTTGGATCCTGCCAGCCCTCCTGGCTGCAACAACCCAACTCCACTGCCCAGTGACACCACAGTCCCAACTGGCTCTTGTACCTTTTACAGACTGTCTCTCATCCCAATCTGCTCTGGCATGCCTCTTCCAGCTTTCCTGGGTGTGTCACTCACTGACACCTGGTGGATCCCTCCTGGAGACTTGCCCTGCAGCACCACTCTGTTGCCTCTCCTGCTCCTTGGTCAGGACTCCCCTTGGGTTTGTATGAGGGGTCCTTTCCACTCCCGAGCCTCCAGGCCTGAGGTCACCCCCCCAGACTAGGGCTCCCTCCTGGCTTCCCCAACTATTGCTCCACCTCCCAGTTCTTCCACCCAAACTCTCCTCCCTTGCTGGGCTGACCCTAGGTATTTGAGAAGGCCTGCCCCCTGCTAATCCAGATTGGGGATTGGTCAGGGCTTCCCAAACACCCCAGGCAGTACCACCCCTCTTCCACAACCTTCTTTCTAGAGCACTCTAGAAGCAAAGGGGAGGAAACCGAGAGGTGACACTGCCGTTGAGTCACCAACCATGCCCTGGACCACTCCCCTGCCCAGAATCAAAACACTCATGCCTGACTAAATTTACCTCACCTAACAAAAAATTCTCCCTAAGCACCTACCTAAAGGTAGAGGGCGCTACACTCCCCCCACCAAACCCCAGCTGGTCGCCAGTTGGGAAAAAATGGCTCCTGGGCCCAGGAGAAAGGGCATCCCATAAAGTAAAGGGAAGGGGGAAAAGGGAACAAACTTGGATGGGGACTGTACAAATAATTTTGGAACAATAATAGACATCATTTTTTTTTTTAATTATTTACACATGTACAGTATGGATAAGGCACTCCTAACTACAGCTCCTGCAGCAGTAATCACAATCAATATACATGGTCAAGCCAGAGCATCCCTCCCTTAAGAGAGTTACTCTGCTCATACAAAATATAGAGGTTTTGACTCTCGTCGGTGAGGATGGATAGCCCCCCATTCCAACAATCCTAAGAGAAGATAGAACAACAACCTAATCTAAGTTCTAACTAACACGGCACACATAGCCTGCTGGGAGGGAGTTATAGTCCTGGCAGCAGAGTAAAACAGCACACTTGTAGCACTTTTTCCTGTCTATTCTGTCAGGAGGAGGATAGAACCAGCTGACAGAAACAGTGAAAGGGAGGAAATACATAGCAAATGAACAGTCTAAAGTTTCAGATGGGAGGGGCCCCTCCCCAAAAAACAGGCTCTTTAAAGGTTAAGTAGTGCAAGTACAAGCCTCACCCAAGCATCCTTTCAATGGGAAAATCTTCCTCCACTGGGCATGGGATGGCAGACCGGCTTGTTCCTGCAAGACAGGGAAAACAAAAAAAAAACATGCTGCACTTCCCAGCAGTTCCTGTGGTCCTGTTTATGCATTAATTGGCTCCTCACAGTCCTTATTTATGCATAGAGCCGAGGGTCAGATAACCGTGTCCGGCCCCCTTCTTCTGTCACCCTGGAGACTGAATAGCTCTGCATGTGCCAACCCGCCCAAACAACAAGCACCCAGTCCCGATGAATAGATCTCCCAGTCCGCCATTCCTCTTTGATGTCTTGAAACCGGGCCCAAACCTCATTCTCCGCCCCCCTCAGTGGCTTTGGGATGTGAAGAAAGTCCCAGACTAAATCGTCCTCCCACTCTCCATGAGAGTTCTTTACAATGTCCATAATCTGGGATGGGACATACGGGAAGTCCAGGCCCCATTCCAAAGCTAACCTCCTCTGCTCCTCCCTCTGGAACTGGGCAGCCTCTGTAACTCTCTCAGGTTCCCTCTTCCACAGTGGCGGCTGGTGTATGAGGGGCGCTTGGGCGCCGCCTCCCTGCCGCCTAAAGAAGAAGAAAAAAAAGATCTCTGTATGCCGAATCTCTGCAACAATCCTGCTATTGGATGGGGTAAGTGCGGGGGGATCTCTGCAGTGTACCCCACCTGTGTTACTGGCTGCAAACTGCCCCACCTGTGTCACTGGCTGCATAACTGCCCCCACCTGAGATACTAGCTGCAAACTGCCCCACCTGTGTCACTGGCTACATAACTGCCCCCACCTGTGTCACTGGCTATGTAACTGCCCCCACCTGTGTCACTGGCTGCAAACTGCCCCACCTGTGTCACTGGATACATAACTGCCCCCACCTGTGCCACTGGCTGCATAACTGCCCCCACCTGTGTCACTGGGTACATAACTGCCCCCACCTGTGCCACTGGCTGCATAACTACCCACACCTGTGCCACTGGCTACATAAACATCGGTCTCTGTGTTCACCCCCGACAATACATCGGTCACCGTGTCCACCCCCGTCAATAGATCGGTCACCGTGTCCACACCCATCAATACGTCGGTCACCGTGTCCACCCCCGTCAATACATGGGTCACTGTGTCCACCCCCGTCA
>BLSH010333296.1:52058-67247 GCA_018402905.1 Glandirana rugosa | reverse complement strand
CCTGTGATGCTGAGCTGTATACTGTGCCCTGTGATACTGAGCTGTATACTGTGCCCTGTGATGCTGAACTGTATACTGTATCCTGTGATGCTGAGCTGTATACTGTGCCCTGTGATGCTGAACTGTATACTGTGTCCTGTGATACTGAGCTGTATACTGTATCCTGTGATGCTGAGCCGTATACTGTGCCCTGTGATGCTGAGCTGTATACTGTGTCCTGTGATACTGAGCTGTATATTTTGTCCTGTGATGCTGCGCTGTATACTGTGTCCTGTGATGCTGAGCTTTATACTGTGTCCTGTGATGCTGAGCTGTATACTGTATCCTGTGATGCTGAGAAGTATACTGTGTCCTGTGATGCTGAACTGTATACTGTGTCCTGTGATGCTGAGCTGTATACTGTGTCCTGTGATACTGAGCTGTATACTGTGCCCTGTGATGCTGAGCTGTATACTGTATCCTGTGATGCTGAGCTGTATACTGTGCCCTGTGATGCTGAACTGTATACTGTGTCCTGTGATACTGAGCTGTATACTGTATCCTGTGATGCTGAGCCGTATACTGTGCCCTGTGATGCTGAGCTGTATACTGTGTCCTGTGAGACTGAGCTGTATACTGTGTCCTGTGATGCTGAGCTGTATACTGTGCCCTGTGATGCTGAGCTGTATACTGTATCCTGTGATGTGAGCTGTATACTGTGTCCTGTGATGCTGAGCTGAATACTGTGATGCTGAGCTGTAAACTGTGTCCTGTGATACTGAGCTGTATACTATGTCCTGTGATGTTGAGCTGTATACTGTATCCTGTGATGCTGAACTGTATACTGTGTCGTGTGATACTGAGCTGTATACTGTGTCCTATGATGTTGAGCTGTATACTGTATCCTGTGATGCTGAACTGTATACTGTGTCCTGTGATGCTGAGCTGTATACTGTGTCCCATGATGCTGAGCTGTATACTGTGTACTGTGATACTGAGCTATATACTGTTT
Source organism: Glandirana rugosa (assembly GCA_018402905.1). Classification (NCBI taxonomy): domain Eukaryota; kingdom Metazoa; phylum Chordata; class Amphibia; order Anura; family Ranidae; genus Glandirana; species Glandirana rugosa. The sequence goes on along the minus strand of BLSH010333296.1, from coordinate 66,256 downwards.
CCTGTGATGCTGAGCTGTATACTGTGTCCTGTGATGCTGAGCTGTATACTGTGCCCTGTGATCCTGAGCAGTATACTGTATCCTGGGATGTGAGCTGTATACTGTATCCTGTGATGGTGAGCTGTATACTGTGATACTGAGCTGTATACTGTGTCCTGTGATACTGAGCTGTATACTATGTCCTGTGATGTTGAGCTGTATACTGTATCCTGTGATGCTGAGCTGCATACTGTGTCCTGTGATACTGAGCTGTATACTGTGTCCTATGATGCTGAGCTGTATACTGTGATACTGAGCTGTATACTGTGTCCTGTGATGCTGAGCTGTATACTGTGTCCTGTGATGCTGAGCTGTATACTGTGTCATGTGATGCTGAGCTTTATACTGTGTCCTGTGATGCTGAGCTGTATACTGTGTCCTGTGATGCTGAGCTGTATACTGTATTCTGTGATGGTGAGCTGTATACTGTGTCCTGTGATGCTGAGCTGTATACTGTGTCCTGTGATGCTGAGCTGTATACTGTGCCCTGTGATGCTGAGCTGTGTACTCCTGACACAATATGTGGAATACAGGGGATGGAGTGGGTGGATTCTATAAGGGACAGGGCTTATTAGAAGTAGGAGGGGTCAAAAAGGAAGGGTGGGGCCTGGAGCCCCCCCATCCAAAAACGTCACCAGCCGCCTCTGCTCTTCCAGAAAGGACGCAGGCATTTAGAGATCTTATCACCCATTGATGATAGGTGGGTGCCCTGGTCTGGGTGGTGGAAGGCCCGCATAGGAAAAGATGCTTTCTGCTAATCAGAGTTCCTGCAGTCAATTTGGATTCTAACGCTGGTTCTGGCTCCACTTCCTCCTCCTAGTGATTCAAACTCCGTCTGCAGTCTGGGGGAACCCAGATCAAAGACCCAACCCTCACTCTCTCCATCCAGCTCACCTGAAGGCACACCTTCATCCAACACTGACTCCTGCTGGACTGGGATGGCAAGGGACTTAGGGTTGGCCAGCACCTCAGGGACATTAACTGGCTCCTGTACAGCAGTACTCACAGTAACCAGGTCCCTGGCCAGGCCACAGGTCTCTCACTTCTGGTCACGCTGCTGTAACCCCTTGTGTGAAGGACGGAAACTCGCAGCCATGCTGATGCTAGCAGGAGTTGTCCAGGCATGCTGGCCTTTCTGGTGGTTGCTGGTAGCAACAATAGCTTTACTAGCCCCTGTCTTCCTGAAGGGAACATTTTTAGCAGAGTCCTACCAGCAGGAACCCGCGGACTTACCCCGATCACCCGGGCAACAGGAAACAGTTTCAGGCATACTTTAATGTAAGCAGGAGTTTGGAGCAAAACTTTGTGATGCCCAGCCGTTGCAGAGCACTGGGCATATTTGTAATCCAGTGGAAAATGTCCAGTATTTGCAGAACGCTGGACATATTTGTAATCTATGGGCGCACTCGCCCGCCGTGGTTTGCACAGGTGACAACACATGGTACAAAGTCACTGAATTTGCAGTAATCGAGTACAAGTGTCCTCCCCAGTGCCAGTTGGAGCAACTGGGTAAGCAGGAGCAACAATTGGTGACGGCTCCTACTGGTTGCTATAATAGCATTGTGTCACAGGCAGAGCACATAAGTCCTTTCCCTGGTTCAATCCTCACTAATACTGGAACAGACACAGTTCCCTGGCTCAGTTCACTGCGGTTGCTAGGGGTAATGACTGACAGATTTACGTGAATAGGTGAAGCCCCCAAATGTAGCCATGCCCCTGTAGGGGTTGCTGGAAGTAGTGGTTCACCTGTCACGCTGCCCTCAATCACACTGATTCTCACATCCGGAGTAAAAAAAAACAGGCCGGTAGTTGTGTTGTTTGTTTATTTTATTTAGGGGATTCAACTTGGATGGGGTAAGGAATGTTTATGGGATGCCAATAGGATCAAACAGTTCTTGAACGGGATCATCTATATACACTCATGTATATACATTCTTCCTTTTCCTCCAGCACAACACTTGCTCTCAGTTAACTCCTCTTCCTCCAGCACACCACTTGCTCTCAGTTTTCTTCCTCCAGCACATTACTTCTCCGGCCTAGCTAGCAAATGTTTTGGCCTGCTCTCAATTTAGCCTGTCCTCAGTGAACCACCCATTACAGGCAGGGACCTCGGGCCCCTTTAGTGTAGCAAAAAGTGGAAAGTGTGCTAGCTAGCCTTGGTGGACTACTGCTCCTAGTCCATCCTCTTCGGGTCCTTCAGCCCTCTTGGCTGTAACAACTCAACTCCACTGCCCAGTGACACCACATTCCCAACTGGCTCTTGAACCCTTCGCAGACTGTATCTCACCTCAATCTGCTCCAGCATGCCTCCTCCAGCTTTCCTGGGTATGAGTCACTCACCGACACTTGGTGGATCCCGCCTGGAGACCTGCCCGACAGCACCACTACGTTTCTTCTCCTGCTCGTTGGTCAGGACTCCCCTTGGGTTTGTATGAGGGGTCCTTTCCACTCCCAAGCCTCCGAGCCTGAAGTCACCCCCCAGACTAGGGGCTCCCTCATGGCCTCCGCAACTAGTGCTCCATCTCCCAGTTCTTCCACCCAAACTCTCCTCCCTGGCTGGGTTGACCCCAGGTATTTGAGATTAGGGATTGGTCAGGGCTTCCCAAACACCCCAGGCAGTACCACCCCTCTTCCACACCCTTTCTTCTAGAACCCTCTAGAAGCAAAGGGGAGGTGCCACTGCCTGTGAGTCACCAACCACTCACTGGGCCGCTCCCCTGCCCAGATTCAAAACAATCAGTCAGGCCTGACTAAATTTACCTCACCTAACACAAAAATCTCCTTAAACACCTACCTAAAGGTAGAGGGTGCTGCACTTACAAAAGGTGGTAGTGAGCCCTTTTACTCTTCACTTCCCTATCCACTACAAAATGAACACGTTTGATTGGAGTTGGGTTGGAATGCATTAACAGATGCTTGTTCAGCTGAATGCAGATTTGGACCCAGGGCAGTTTGTAAGCTTCACTCCATCCCAATTTGGACAAAAGAGCATTTGTGAAGTCAGGTAAAGAAGTTGAATAAGAAGAACTGTCTCACAATCAGTGTTTCAATTCATCTCAATGGTCTTTAGTAGGGATAAGGTCAGTACCACTTAAGTTCCTCTACACCAGGTTCTCCAAACTTTCTAAACAAAGTGCCAGTTTATTGTCCTTTAGACTTGAGGGGCGGAACTGTGGCCATTAAGAGTAGAAATAGTCTTGGTGACAGTAGGAGTAAACAGTGCATCTTTGGCATTAGGGGGAGGAATAGTGCACCATCTTTGGTATCAGTGGAAGGAACAGTACCCCATCGTTGGTGTCAGTGGGAGGAATAGTGCCACATTGTTGGTGTCAGTTTGGGGAATAGTGCCCCATTGTTGGTGTCAGCGGGAGGAATAGTGCCCCATTGTTGGTGTCAGTGGGAGGAGACCACTGCTCTACACCAAACTTATTTAACCAATGTGTGTATGGAGTTGGCTTTGATCACAGGGGAACAGTCATGCTGGAACAAGTAAGGGCCTTCGCCAAACTGTTGTCACAATGTTGGAAGTAAAATTGTCTAAAATATCTTTGTACATTGTAGCATTAACAGGACCCTTCACTGGAAATACCCAAATGCAATAATTTGGAGGGATACCCTCATATTCTAGTGCACATACTTACCGGTTCCTTTAAGCCATTGTGTTAGTTCAGTGGTTCTCAACCCTGTCCTCTAATACCCCCAACAGGCCATGTTTTCAGGTTTTCCTTTATCTTGCACAGGTGCTTTAAATCAGAGTCAATGGCTTGGTATTTTGGACAGCTATTTTATCTAAGAAAAATTCTCAAAACATGGCCTGTTGGGGTACTTGAGGACAGAGTTGAGAACCACTGTGTTAGTTGACTACCCATCAGTCCCAGTTTTTATCCTGTTTTCTGAAGCATAACACCAACAGCATTTTGGGATTGCACAGGGACTTCTTTCTCAATGTGACAAGCCAAATCCAAGGCTTGCCACCTTGAAAAAAGGGCCTATACCTGTCCATGGAAATACCCAGGGTGCTATATCACCCTAAACCAGGGCTTTTTACTGCAAGTTAATGGTGTGCTTGCCTCATCCATGCATCTGCTTTAAGCCAGAGGTTCTTGTGTGGGTTGAAATTATTATTGTTATCTTTTTACATAATTCTTCAATGATCTTTTTCATTCATTTACAGACTGCTGGAAAGGTGGTTCTCTATTTCATGTGTGTCATAAATCTGTTGATATTCTGCATTTGTGTTTCTGTATCGACATCTGGCTGCCGAGCTTTGGACCAGTTCTCACCTGGCATCCCTTCAGTGAGTACATAGCAGGAACGTTGAGGTTTTGTGATTAGTAAATTTAACTAAAATAAACTGTTAGGGCCAATTCACATCACATGCAGTCCAGTGCGTTTTTTTCTGCATCAAAAATGCATGGAAAGTAGGTTATATGGCTTTCAATAGCTTAGTTCACGCCAGTGCAGTCAGTTCCAGTGCGTTCCAGCTCCAGAAAAAAGAGTAGAACATGCTACATTTTTTCTGCACTGAAATGTACTGGAACGCAGTAAAATGCATCAAAAACGCACCAAAAATGCACCAGAACGCACCTAAATGCACTGGAACTCACATGTCCTTATTTTAATTAGGGGGAAAAAACTGCAATGGACTGCATCAAAAATGCACCAAAACGCATCAAAAACGCACCAAAAACGTGTCAAAAACGCGCATGCAGAAAAGCATCCGGAACGCATCCGGACTGCGTTTCTATGGTGTGAACTGGCCCTTAGTGGTTTTCCTACTTTATCTGTGGCCTTCTCCAGTTCCTTACCTCCAGTGGACCACAGGACCCCTCCTCAGGGCCAGATTTCTGACTAGGCCACCTTGACTGTGGCACCACAGCTGCTAGAAGCAACACCTAGCCAACCAGCCCATTATAGAATTGTAGTGCTTTATGCTAATGGTTTCCATTTGTCCCTGTAGCGGCACCTCTAGAGTGCCCTGCATGGCGATACAACACATGCTGCCAGGCATGCACAGACCCCAACAGCCATGCCAGTTTGGAATTAGTTTGCCCCTTACAGTATGGGTTTGAGCCTGAAACTTTTCTCTGCCCTGTAGCTCCCGGGGACAAATCCTGGGATGATGCTGTAAGCAGCAATTTTGTGACTGTTCATAACGACTGCTGAGATGATCACTGTTACACTTCTGGACTAGTCCTACCCCTGAACTCTTTGTGTTACTTGATGATTGAGTAATTCAGGGGTCAGGATTAAGTAACACACAGAGTACAGTGGTTTAGTATTAAGTCTTAATCTTCACCCCTGAACTGTGTGCATTACCTAATCCGGACCCCTGAACTCTGTACATTACTTAATCCCGACCCCTGAGCTCTGTATGTTACTTTATCCTGACCCATTACTCAATAATTAGGTCACTCTATGCCCTCTAAGCTTTACACTCCCTTGACCCTTGGCAGCATAGGTTCAGGCTTGAAAGTGTAATCACGTTGTATTCAAATTCTGTGTCTTAGGCTAGGTTCACACTAGTGCAGCCACAATTTGATCTGATTTTCAGTGCGATTTGCATTTGTGCTTTCACACGTTTTTTTGATACTTTTGATACTGTACATGGTATGGGATGGAGACTGGATGCTGTTCGTTAAGGAGCCAGCACCCACCAGAGTCCTAAGAACCAAAGACTCATCCCTGCTGACAGTAGAATGTATATGGAGGAACCTATCAGTGAAAGTAAAACAAAACTATGGAGTGGGGGTCCCCTCACAATTTATACCAGGCCCCTCATGTTTGGTATTGATTCTAAGGGGGACCACATATCGAAAAAAAAAATGGCATGCCCACCCCCCCAAATCCATACAGGCCCTTATCTTAAAGCGGTTGTCTACTCAAATTTTTTTTTTTTTAAATAAAAACCTGCAAGATAATAGCATAATGAGCTAGTATGCACCGAACGAAGATCCGACCGAACCACTCGGTCCCCTCCGTGGCAGTGGACATCTTCACCCGGATCTTGCTTCCGGGTACGCGGCTCCGGCGCTGTGACTGGCCGGAGCCGCGAGACGTCACTCCCGCGCATGCGCGCGGGGCTCGTTTTTCCCGGCAGGGTCCGGAACAAATGCCGGCTTTTGCCGGGACATATACGGCGCATGCGCCGGAACATACACGGCGCATGCGCCGTAACGATTTATTACATTAGAAAGGGAATATCTTCTAAACCATACAGGTTTAGAAGATATTCATTTTACCTACAGGTAAGCCTTATTCTAGGCTTACCTGTAGGTAAAAGTAAACAAAAAGGGTAGACAACCGCTTTAACATGCAGCTTAATAGGCCAGGAAAGGGGGATGAGTGTGCATCCCCACTCCTGAACCATGCTAGCTCACACACCCTCAACTTGGGAAGAGTACTTTTCCAGGGGAGACCCCCCCCCCCCCAGCTAAGCACCTTGTCCCCTTGCTCATGGAGACAAGGGTCTAGCCTGGTGGTTGTGGGAGACTGTAGGCAGGGGGCTCATTGGAATCTGGAAGCCCCATTTAGAATATCTGAATGAGCGAGGGGTACATAGTACCCCTATTCATTCACCAAAAAAGTCAGTAGTAAATATAACACAAACCGAGTTCTTGACAAGTCCTTTATTACAATTTTTTTTAAAAATGACTCCCTGATGTACGGTACATCCATTATCAATCGCATCGTCCAGCGATGTAGGTCCACATCAATCACGAACGATGGTCACATGAAAATAAGGACTGCCACCTCCCGACACCCAACTGATCCTGTCACTTGTCTCACGCCAAATTACATCTCTGGTTCTCCATCATGCTAAAGTAAACAAAGGGAGGGGTCACCCAGTGACATCATTGACCATATAAGGACATATCCTTATTTGTGCAATGAAGTCATAAGGGGAGACACCCTTGTTCTTATATGGCCATATTTGGTTACTGACATCACCAGGAGACCCGCCCCTTTGTTTACTTCAGCAATGGGGAGTACCAGAGGTGTCATTTGTCATGCAGAAAGCATCTGGATCAGTCAGGCGTGGGTTTGTGTGGGTTGGCAGCCATCATACATTGTGAATGACGTGGACCTACATTGTTGGATGACATGATAGATAATGGATGTACATTGAGAGAAAATTTAAAAAGAAATGAACAGGTGTGTGTTCACAGAACACTTAAGCCAGTCACAGATGGATCAAAATATATTTTTTTTTTCATGTTGGTTGAACTGGATGGACTAGTGTCTTTCAACCAGATTAACTATGTAACTATGAAATGTAGCCAGTTCAGTAGGCACCGGTTGAATTTCAATCCATCTATGGGCAGGCTGGTTATACTGAAGTCGATCTATCGACTTTAGTACAACCAGCCTGTCAGGTTTTTTTGTGCGATCACTGCATAGCCCATTGAAGGAAAGAAAATGGCACAATGTATGGTCAGCCTTAGGTGTGAATGCAGCCTACATACTCTGACATAATAAAGACTGATAGACCTGCGCTGGCCATGAGGACACTGAGAAGCATTCTACTGCCATCTGCTGAGGGGAACAAAATAACAGGTAGGTAGAATTGCTTTTACTGTCCCCTAGATTAAACAAGAGTTTTCAGGTTCCCTAGAGTTGGGCTTTAAAGTGATGCTAAACACACTATTTAATTTACATTTGCCCTTCTCTTTCTATATATGGATGATGGCACTGTAATTATTTTAATAAAAAAAATATCTAAGAACCTTTTTCCTAATCAATATACAGCAGTCACATGACCAAGCTCTTTCCCAGGCTGTCTGCAGGGAAGCATAAGCAGGATGAGCTTCTAGACCTCTGCTGGCGGTCACATGTTCAAATAAACAAAACAAAAAAAATCAGCCTTTGGAATACAGAGTAAAATAGACAATTCATATCAATAAACTGTTTAAAATTGTCATATTCATATATACAGTATTTGAAATCACATTGTTATTATTTTTGGCAATAACATGGTGTGGGTGGATTTCTGCCAGTCACAGGCTGTGTCACGCCCCTCCAGCATGTGTCTTAGAATAGAAAAGAGAGGTGAAGCCTCCATCATTCTACATGTAATATCCCACCCCCATTTTGTTTAGCTGGTTACTGGGCATGGAGGAGGAGGGAGGCAGTGGGCTATAATTTACCACTGTGTATACGCCCACATGTGTGACTCTATAGTCACATGAGCTGCTAAGATGTGATAGGGAGGAAATGCTCAGCATAGAAACTTACTGAAAACTGAGCATGTGCAGAGTTGCCACCACAGGTACAAAATCCCTAGCTGAATTGGGGACTTTGACAGAAGAGCGTGATAGAGAGCAGCAGGATCAACCAGGTTTTTTGCAGAATACAGAAAACAAATCTCATAGTGATTGAGTGAGTATGAACAGCATGTAATAAACCATTTATTGATACATTTTTATGATGTGGGTTTAGTTACAGTAAATAAGACACAGATACTATATGCTGTCATTAAATTATCATAAGCCTCTTGGTCTTCTTAATGTGTTAATTTTCTAATACACTATAGTTTAATGGTATGGTGTAAGATGTTTAAAACAGATTGATATCTGCATTATAGCCTCAGTATTTGTGTCATTCTTTCAGGTGTTCCTAATTCAGAATAATGCCAATGCCTCAACACTTCCATTATACCCAACGTCTGAAGTCCCCACTAATCAGCCTCCCCCTTATACTGCCCAATAAGGGAAGAAGAAGAAAAAGCCACAACGACAGAATACAATATAAACAAATTAAATGGAAGATAACATAGGAAAAAGTAATCAAGTCTGATTGAACACAATGCATAATAAATGCTTATGAGTTACAATGATAATAATGAAACAATATCACTTTCATACCAGATAACGCCCCTGGAGTCAATTAGTTGGTACTAGCTGGGGGAAAGGGGTCAGTGCCATTGCTTTCAGTGCAAGCTATGATAAAGTCCAGCATTTGGAATAGGGTTACAGTTTATTTAAGGGTACATTCACACCGGCTGTTAGAACGTGGCGGTTGGTGTGTAGTGGAAAGACACCACATTGTGAATGTGCCAATCGCAGCATCACACTGTTCACTTTTTCTTTGCAGACAAAATTTATTGAAATGTCACACAGTGACATTTCACAAAGTTCTATTGGCCACGACGCAGTGCAAGGAAATAAATTGCTGTGCTTTTCCAGAAAAAAAGTACGCCTTGCTGTCATTGAACACCAGTGCAAAGTGGTGGTGTCAACAAGCCAGGTAAGGAACGGAGCATTTTGCCCTATCTTTCTGTGACACTGCAAGAGAATAGCCCCCCCCAATGCAGTCCTATAACACTGGTGTGAATGTTCCCTGAACCCAAGTGCAAATTATGTAATATATTGCAGCTTAACAGTTCTTAGCTGTGGTGGCTGCATTTGTTTTCTTTCTTTCCTTTATTTTTACCTGGTGATTCTGCCAGTAACACATTTTCTGTCCTTGGGTGACAACTAGGTGTGAGCTGGATTTGGTTCCAAACGTGGCCCAAACCCAATTTGCCCCCATCTGTGGGAAGTTGCCACATGATTGCATTCAGCTGGTCCAATGAGTTGCATGATGGAGATGCCCCATAGTTACACATAACAAAGGGGAGGGAAGACTCATGACATCATTGACATATGAGCGGTCTGGGGATTTGAATTCCCCTCTCTTTTTCTCCGCCTTTCCTTAGGGCTTCCAGGAAGGATCAAATCAGTTTTGCTTAGTTAAAGTTGTCATGTCCCTGGTGACAACAGGAAGTTCCAAAGAAAGAAGGAGAAGAACAGAGAGGCTTTCCAATCCCTGGACCGCTGCACCAGCTGTGTTTGCAGTTACAGCCAATCACCCACGGAGGTGAGTGCACCGAGCCCAGTGGGTGGGGAGAGTTTAGGGTGTTAGCTCACCTTTACATTTTTTGTACAAAAAGAGTTTAGGGTGTTAGCTCACCTTTACATTTTTTGTACAAACTTACACTTTAAATTGTTTGTAAACCCTAACAATGAAATTCTCTTAGTGGTCTATTTATCAGAGTTTTACAAAACTTCACAGAACTTTCACCCAAGAGAGATATGTTTTTCTAATTAAACCTAATGTGAAAAATGGGTGAAAATAATATATCCTCTACAACCACACTATCCAACAAATCAACAATTTTTATTGTTTTGATTACAAACTTTTTATTGAAAAGTATCAGCAGTTTACATGAAAAAAATTAAATAACATCAATCATCCAAAAGACTTAAATAAGTCATATTATTGAAATGAAAAAACTTTACATGAATAAATGTAGTATTTCTTATAATGACATTTCTGTGTATAATTTGAAATATTTCCATGAATTTTTCATATTTTAGCATATTTATATGTTTTAACTTGTTAAAGGTGGACATTTTTAAAGTGAAAGAAAATATATATAAAAAGGAAGAGAAAAGAGAAAAAAAAAAGAATTAAAATGAAGAGAAAATAAATTAAATAAAATAGAAAAGAGAAATGAATGCTTCTTATATTGGTCAAGTGTAGTTTGATGTTATTTAGTAAAAATGTAAGTGTTATTTTATTTTGTCTATCCATGGAGCTAAACCACCATGGAAATTTTGCAAAGGAACCAAAGGATCCCACTTTTGTCAAAAAACTGTTTTGCGTTATTTACAGAGTGATATATTTTTTCCACTTGTTTGATATCTTCAATTCTTGTCAGAACTTGACGATGTGGGACAGCTGCTTCCTTCCAGTGTGAGGCTCTAGTCCAAAGTGTGGCTACACATATTGTATGGATAAGCTGTGTAAGATGTGGGGGTGTATCAGCAATATTTGTTATAGTATACAGTTGAGGTATGAAAGGTTAATTTCTCTATCAGCTAATTTGTTTATAATATTGTTTACTTCCTTCCACACCGGGGAAAGTTTATCACAGGTCCAAAAAATATGTAGGAATGTACCAGGGGAGTTACAACCTCTACAGCAATCTGGGGAGAATTTTGAAAAAATTCTGGTAAGATTAAGCGGAGTGTAGTACCATCTGGTAAATACTTTGACCACAGTCTCTCTTATAGATAACGATTTAGTGCACTTTCTTAGGTTTGTCCACATAGAGGACCAATCCAATGGTGAAATCAGTGTGTTTAGTTCTATTTCCCATGATATCATATATGGGAGTTTCTCCTTAAGGAGAGTGTTGTTTATCTCTCTATATACTGTATCTGTGAGATTAAACCTCTACCATTGGGGTTTTCAAAGCAATTTTTTTCATACGAGGATAATGTTAGACTAGTAGGTTTAGGATGATAAACTTCAAAAAATGTTTTTATCATTTCAAAGTTTTGTTTTTCCTCTATCTGAATATTTTTGGAGTTTGATAAAGAGTTGAAGGATATACATGTACCTCCGTCAAAGAAATCTATGAGTTTTATGATGTTGTTGTCTATCCCCCATTGAAACAGAGTAGGGGGTGAATATGTTGTGTTGAACCTAGGGTCGCCTAGGAAGGATGCACCTAATGGTGGGTCGGAGATTGAAAGGTCTCTCATTTTTTGCATTTGTACCAAAGTATAAGCTTTTGACTTATAATTGTATTATGTGGGGATATTTGGCGTAAATTTTTAAAGTTGGACCATAACAAACCAGGGAGTTGAAATGGCTTGATTAATTCATTTTCGAATATCAGCCAAGATATTATAGGATTGGGGATGTGCCATTGTGTCTGCTTGAGGCATAGTAGTGCCATAGCTGTGGGACACCTAGACCACCAGACCTATGTGAGTGGTAAAGGATTTTCTTCCCATATCTAGGGGTTTTATCATGCCATATGAATTTGTTGATCGAAGATTGAATTTTGGAGATTAATGTTTTATTAAGTGTGATGGGAAGTGATCTAAATAAATATAGAAGCTTTGGGAGGATATTCATTTTAATAGCAGTAATCCTACCCAAGAACGATATATGGTATGATAACCAGATATTAAGTGTATTGTGAATTTTAGTCAATAACTGAGGATAGTTTTGTTGAAATAGTTGGGGGAATGATTTGGTAAGAAAGATACCCAGGTAAGGGATAACCTCTTAAGACCAGATAAATGGATAATTGCGTTTAAGTTTTTCAAGCTCTGAGGTGTTAAAGTTAATAGAGAGGGCTATTGATTTTTATACATTTATTTTAAGGCCAGAAATATTCTCAAACTCAAATAATATGTTTAAAAGGTTAGGAATGGACGCCTGAGGGTCGGTGAGAAAAAGAAGTGCATTGTCGGCATACAGGCATAGTTTAAAATTACTTTGATTCTTAGAGTATCCTGTGATCCCTGAGTGTTGGGAGATGGCTATAGATAGGGGTTCAAGAAAGCTTGTATATTTTTGACCAATATTGAGTATACTGCATGACCATTGTATTAATGTTCCATCTGTACCAAAATATGGGTATCAGTTAACCAAAGGGTACTGAATCAAGAGAAATAAGAGATAAAGAGAATTCAACTTCTCTTAAACAAAACACCTGATGTATTAAGCCAGAGGTGCAGCATAATAAGCCTGCATACCCAAAAATGGAAAAATGCCATCAAGTGCAATGAGTGAGGGTGCCTTGCACTAGCACAAAACCTGTAAAATTGCATTTAAACTTTATATGCATGGTGGGCTGCCTTCCACTTTTTGAATATGTGCTTATAATATGTTCTAAACGGAGAGTCCATTACTAAAGTCAAACAGATTCCATATAACTGTAAAAAAAGGATATTATATATTTGAACATAGAAACTTAGAAACAATAATTCGGACAAACTATTGTTCCACTAGGTGCCCGATTTCCAACAATAAAACAACAGAATCAGTTCTTACATAGTCTTGCAGTTCTCAATGGGATGTAAAACTATCTTGTAAGAGGGTATAGCAGAAAATGGTAATAGGATCCTCTTCTTAGATTGCATAATATTATATAAATGTAAATCAAATAACATTAGAAAACCACTAGATGTCATTGTTTCCTCATTTGTAAAACCAAAATTTCCTCTATGGGTCGCTTTATAGATTGAATAAAGTACAGGAACAAAATAAAAGGGGGAAAAAGGCCAGCGTGAGTTTTCTTCTTTTTATCCAATTTCATTGCGGATTCTTCTTCTGCCTCTACGTGCGGCTGGAGTTTGCCAAAGTGGCAAAAGCCTTGGTGTAGATGGAGGGCAAGAGACGGATTCTGGGTTCAGTAATCCCAATTTAATAAGGATGTCTTGGCCTTCTGTGATATTAATTGCCACATAAGTGGAGCCATTATCTTAACAATTAGCTTAAATGGAAATCCTCCACCTATACTGGTGTATTTTGGGTGTAAAGATTTAAACAGGCGATTTACAGTAGGAATAAGGTCTGTATATATTTCAAGTAGTGTTGAGCGAACCCGGATTGTAACGTTCGGGTCTGTACCGAACTTTCGGGTGTCCGGGACCCGGACCCGAACACGGACATTTCAAAAAACGTTCGGGTTCGGGTTCTGGGTTCTGGTAGTTGATCACGCATGTTGAATAGCTGCAGGGCAGCCACTCAACAAATGTTTCACTGGTTTGCCCTTAGAAGCCATCACAGCCATGCCTACTAATGGCATGGCTGTGATTGGCCAGTGCATCATGTTGCCCAGCCTCTTTATAAGCTGGAGTCACAGTGCTGCATGTCACATGCTCTTGGGTTAGTGTAGGGAGAGGAAGCTGCCGGCGTGAGGGAGAGATTACAGACATTTTAACATCTGATCCTGCATCCTGAGATTACTACTGCTGTTGCTCTGAGGGACAGATAGCAGAAATTTGAGATTTCACATACTGCTGCTTTGAGTTGCAGATTGCAGATCAAACTCTGCCTAACACAACGACGTACACAACGATCAGATTGTTGGAGTAATTTGAGATTTCACATACTGCTGCTTTGAGTGACACATTGTAGATCAAACCCTGCCTAACACAACGATCGTTACGATCGTGCACAACGATCAGATTGTTGGAGTAATTTGAGATTTCACATACTGCTGCTTTGAGTTGCAGATTGCAGATCAAACTCTGCCTAACACAACGACGTACACAACAATCAGATTTGTTAGACTAGCAACACATGCAGCAACACAATCCGTCTCAAACTAGACGTTAGACGTTGAGTTTCGTCGTCATACACTTTAGAGTTTA
>BLSH010333296.1:17289-35779 GCA_018402905.1 Glandirana rugosa | reverse complement strand
AAAGTAGAGAGGAGACATCGCTGGAAGTGGCAACAGAGGAGTGCCTTTGGATATTGAGTCAGTGGAAAGGTCCACACATTTGAAATAGCAGCGACGTCCCGGACTCAAGCCCCCACCAGAATATCGCCTTTTCCGACCCACTGACTGAAAAGCAGTGGGTCCTTAATTTCTGGTGAGTGTGGGCACAAAGGGAGTCACTGAAGTGTGTGTCACTTTCACAACACCCTGAAGTTTATGAGCACCGATTTGCACCTTATAAGAAGCACGCATCACTTTATATTTGGACTTTATTTCTATGAATGTTTATTGTTTTAAAAAAAAATTTTTATGATATATATGGTTGCTGATATGTGAAATGCAATTTTTGATTCATCAGTTGCAGTTATACAGCCCCATATACTTATTGGATATATATATGTTTGACACAACACCAATATTAGGGTAGGCGCTGAATTTTATATTACAACTAACTCACACAAAGCTGAAATTATTCCATGCCCCTGGTCAGATCACCACATAGTATATTTTGATACTTCTTATATAGGCTTTCCTTCCTCTCCCCATTCCTGGAGATTAAATGACTCTTTACTTACAGATCCTATCATCAATCAACAAATATCTAATATTATTGAAGAATACTTTACATACAATGACACATCTCCCCTTCGTCTCTCTGGGCCGCTCATAAGGCGGTATTGAGAGGACAATTGATCAAGATAGCCTCTACAAAAAAATAAGGCAAAGAGTGCTGATATTAACTCTCTTACTAGAGAGTTACATACTGTCTATAATAAAATCAGCTCCACCCCCCTCTCCGCCCCTTCTGCAGCTAATTAACGATAAACGTCACGCCCTGGATTCCTTACTCTCTAAAGATACAGAGAAATGCTTTCGATTTTCCAGGGCTAAATTTCTCTTACATGGTAACAATATATCTTCTATGTTTGCTAGGAAATTGAATCAATACACCAAACCCCCGCATTTATATAAATTACGGGATGCTAACGGTAATATGGTCTCACATCCGAACGAAGTTCAGGAGATTTTCTTGGACTACTACAAAAAACTTTTATCCAACCCTCATCCATCCCCCACCTCTTCAGCTTTGGACTGGCTCAATGATATCCACCTTCCATCCCTCAATTCCCATCAAACTGACTCCCTAAATAAACCATGCCCAGACACAGAAATCCTGAATATTATCAAATCTCTTAAATCTTCTACTGCCCCAGGTCCTGATGGATTCTCAACATCTTATTACAAAAAATTTTCCCCACTACTTGTCCCATATTTAACTAAACTATTCAATTTTATACTTAAAGGCAACCATTTTCCTCCAGAAATGACCCTAGCTAATATGTCCCTGTTACCTAAACCCCATAAAGATCATACGCTCCCACAAAACTTCAGACCCATATCGGTCCTTAACAACGACCTAAAAATTTTTGGCCGCTTATTATCTGATAGGTTGGCCACCATAATCCCATCCTTAGTTCATATCGACCAGTCGGGGTTCATTAGGGATAGACACCTCACTGATAATATCAGACTAGTCAATAACATCATCCAAGATGCCTGTCGTTCCTCTCACCAAGTCTGTCTATTGAGCCTAGATATTGATAAGGCCTTTGACAGCGTGAGCTGGGAATATCTTGACCTAATCTTAAATAAATTTGGATTTTCTGGTACCTTTATCCACGGCTTCAAAGCCCTCTATCATTGTCCCCAAACGAGAATAAGAATCCCCGGTAGTAATTCTGAATTTTTTTCACTTAATAGACGTACCAGACAGGGATGCCCACTTTCCCCCTTACTATTTGCCCTGGCACTTGAACCCCTAGCATGTTCTATCAGAAACAACACAAATATCTCTGGCATTAAAGGTCCTTTAGAATACAAGATCAGTTTATATGCTGATGATGCTAATGTTTTTCTATCAAACCCACTTATATCCATACCCTCTTTGATCTCAGAACTTAAGATATTTAAAGATATTTCGGGCCTTGGGATTAATCACTCAAAATGTTCTATTATCCCAATTAATATCCCTAGCGATATCCCCGCAACCATCAAACTTAATTTTTCCTTCTCGTGCTGCACTACCCCACTTAGATACCTAGGTGTTATGATTTGTCCTGACTTTAATACCCTATTCCACAACAATTTTCCGGGTCTCTTTAGACAAATTGAAAATCTCCTAAAGATTTGGTCTACATATCGTATCTCACTCTTGGGTAGAATCTGTGCAATAAAAATTAATATTCTCCCGAAGCTTCTTTTTTTGTTTCGGGCTTTACAGATAAATATACCAAGATATAAAATAGAGTCCCTGCAGAGGTGCATCAATAAATCCCTCTGGTCCAATAAAAGACCCAGATATAGTAATGATCTACTTTACCGCCCACAAAAGGAGGGAGGTTTGGGCCTTCCAAACCTTTGGCATTATTATGTAGCCTCCAGATTATCACATATAACACAGTGGTACTCTACTGGCCCAAACATCCCTTGGTTGTGTTTTGAATCCACCGCTATTTTGCCTTATCACCTCCAGGGTATTATTTGGTCAAAACAAAACCTATGTAAACATATCCACCCTAGAAACACCATCGTTTCCCAACTACTTCTATTCTGGCACCGTATCAACTCCACATACAAGCTTTCATCCCCTAACCCCCCTCTAGCTTCCTTTTTAGGTGATCCCAGCTTCACATCAGCCTTCAATAGGAATTTAGATTTTGAACCTTGGATCGCTAACAAGCTAACTAATATTTCTTCAATAATGGAAAACAATCTTTCCATACCGTTTGAAAGCCTTCAAAAGAAATACAATGTCCCAGATTCTCAGAATGAGAACTACATCTTAATTAAAAACTTTTATCAATCACATTATCCTTTACATACTTCTCATACCAACTCCGCTTTTGAATTAGTATGTATTAAATCCCCTAGGGGGAAAGGTCTCATTTCCACCATTTATCTACACCTAAATAGTATTAACATATCCACCAAAACCAACCCCATGATAAAATGGGAATCCGACCTAGGTCAAACTATATCCATTTTAGACTGCCACACTTTGATCACAAATCTATGTAGAGGAAATAGAACACCAGCCTTCAAAGAAACCCCCATTAAAATCCTTACCAGATGGTACCTAACACCAAAAAAGCTACACTCCTTTTATCCCACGGTCTCACCTAATTGTTTTAGGGGTTGTGGTTCCCTGGGTTCCCTTTTACATATCTCTTGGGACTGCCCCCTGTTGAATCCTTTCTGGGTAAATGTAGTCTCACTAATCAAAGAAATAACCAATCAGACAGTGGCCTTAACGCCTCAGATCTGTCTACTATATTTCACAATCCCAGACATCCCTTTGCCAATCATGGAGCTAATTCACTCTTTGTTGGGCTCAATACAGTGGACCATAGCCTGTAATTGGCAAACGCCCAATCTACCCTGGAACCAGGTTATGACCCGAATGGAGTCAGTAAAAACCACAGAAAGTATTCTACACACTATCAACGATACTATACATATTTTCCAGGCTAAATGGAAATTTTGGCAGCTTCCATAATCTTGATTATAAGGATAAGTTAACAGCCTTTCATATGATATATTTATGTTTGTACACATTAATAATGATCTCTATGCAATGTACTACCTTTCATCTTTATCTTCCAATAAAATCGTTTGTAAACAAAAAAGAATGAAGTGACAACCTCAGCCTGGACTTTGACCAGGCCACTCCCCCAATGCATTTCACTCCGCCCTCAGAGCTTAGTCATGGGGATTTAAATATCATCGGTAGTCACTCATTGGGTGCAAAAAGGTAGCAGGTGTGTGTGATTACTTGTGATTGGTGTTAGTATGAAAGAAAGGATCTAGAAGTGCAATTTAGCCTAGAGTGCTAACCTCTATGCAATGTAAACTAATGTGAGTGCAAGAAAAAGATATATGGACATTTATACTCCCAATCGGGCCAATAAGCAAAGAAGCTGAGAAGTTTTATTAAAATATATGCAATAGAAATATTAAATTGTTATTGATTCATGTTCATAATGGATTTTTTTGTTATTGTCTACAATTTCATAAAGAAAAGAGGAGGAGAAGGAGAAATTAATTTCCTAATAGTTCCAGAATACACTCAAAGTTGTGCAGAGGTACATCATGTATACAGTCAGGTCCATAAATATTGGTACATCAATACAATTCTAATCTTTTTGGCTCTATACACCACCACAATTGATTTGAAATGAAACAAACAAGATGTGCTTTAACTGCAGACTTTCAGCTTTAATTTGAGGGTATTTACATCCAAATCAGGTGAACGGTGTAGGAATTACAACAGTTTGTATATGTGCCTCTCACTTTTTAAGGGGCCAAAAGTAATGGGACAGATTAACAATCATAAATCAAACTTTCACTTTTTAATACTTGGTTGCAAATCCTTTGCAGTCAATTACAGCCTGAAGCCTGGAACGCATAGACATCACCAGACGCTGGGTTTCATCCCTGGTGATGCTCTGCCAGGCCTCTACTGCAACTGTCTTCAGTTCCTGCTTGTTCTTGGGGCATTTTCACTTCAGTTTTATCTTCAGCAAGTGAAATGCATGCTCAATTGGATTCAGGTCAGGTGATTGACTTGGCCATTGCATAACATTCCACTTCTTTCCCTTAAAAAACCCTTTGGTTGTTTTCACAATATGCTTCGGGTCATTGTCCATCTGCACTGTGCCATCCAATGAGTTCTGAAGCATTTGGCTGAATATGAGCAGATCATATTGGCCGAAACACTTCAGAATTCATCCTGCTGCTTTTGTCAGCAGTCACATCATCAATAAATACAAGAGAACCAGTTCCATTGGCAGCCATACATGCCCATGCCATGACACTACCACCACCATGCTTCACTGATGAGGTGGTATGCTTTGGATCATGAGCAGTTCCTTTCCTTCTCCATACTCTTCTCTTCCCATCACTCTGGTACAAGTTGATCTTGGTCTCATCTGTCCATAGGATGTTGTTCCAGAACTGTGAAGGCTTTTTTAGATGTTGTTTGGCAAACTCTAATCTGGCCTTCTTGTTTTTGAGGCTCACCAATGGTTTACATCTTGTGGTGAACCCTCTGTATTCACTCTGGTGAAGTCTTCTCTTTGACACACATACACCTACCTCCTGGAGAGTGTTCTTGATCTGGCCAACTGTTGTGAAGGGTGTTTTCTTCACCCGGGAAAGAACTATTCGGTCATCCAAAACAGTTGTTTTCCGTGGTCTTCCGGGTCTTTTGGTGTTGCTGAGCTCACCGGTGCGTTCTCTTTCTTTTTAAGGATGTTCCAAACAGTTGATTTGGCCACAGCTAATGTATTTTTCTATCTCTCTGATAGGTTTGTTTTGTTTTTTTCAGCCTAATGATGGCTTGCTTCACTAATAGTGATAGCTCTTTGGATCTCATATTGAGAGTTGACAGCAACAGATTCCAAATGCAAATAGCACACTTGAAATGAACTCTGGACCTTTTATCTGCTCCTTGTAAATATGATAATGAGGGAATAACACACACCTGTGTCATGGAACAGCTGAGCAGCCAATTGTCCCATTACTTTTGGTCCCTTAAAAAATGGGAGGCACATATACAAACTGTTGTAATTCCTACACTGTTCACCTGATTTGGATGTAAATACCCTCAAATTAAATCTGAAAGTCTGCAGTTAAAGCACATCTTGTTTGTTTAATTTCAAATCCATTGTGGTGGTATATAGAGCCAAAAATATTAGAATTGTGTAGACGTCCCAATATTTATGGACCTGACTGTAGGTATAATACATAACGGTGTGTTGAAAATGCGAATATATGACTGTGCGGTCACAACTAGTAATGTATAGCTATCAGGAGCAAGTTAGTGTCAGTCAGTATGTTGATAGTTAAGGCAGTGTCGATGAAACACTCATTCATAATATCCCTCAAAAGTTTGGATCTTTTAGTCAGTTATCTCATTTTCCAATGCATTCAGAGCGTTGATTGGTTGCTCATCTTTTGATTGAAAGTCTGATGGGTAGTGAGGCCTATCCAGGTCCTGTTGTGTGTAGTGAATTTCCCTTTTCAGGTTTCCTAGGCAAGTTTCTTTATACTCGACTAGAAGTTCCAGAATATCTTTGGAGACATTGTCCAGTATGATGGTCCATTTTTTTCTAAAATCTTGGTCCTCCTCTTCAAAAAAAGAGGAATGTCTTGGTTCTCAGACCTCTGGGGGTCCTGTTATCCTTGAGGTACTCTTCAAGGGAGTCTAGGTCCCACCATAATCGGGTTTCAGCGGACATGAGTTTCTCTAGCTATGGAAATGAGTGATTCAGAGTTTCTTTTTCTTCAGATTGTTCAGTGCCAAAAAAACTGACCCGCTGCTGCTAGTTCTGCCTATGAGTCTGTGTGAGTGTCTAGTGGAATTGGGTGTCAAGGAAAGAGACTGCCATTACTCAGATTTAGTATTTGGTCAGATTCGGACCTAATTGGTAGAAACAGAGGAACTGATAGTACTAATCCTGCGGAACGGCAAAGTAAAAACGGAACTAAAAGTGCTTGTCATTGGGGACTGTTGTCAGTGGTGTCATCTCGGTAAAAATTCTGTAGTCTTCTGTGGATGTTGGACTGCCCCCTCCATCATCAAGGGCTCAATGACTGCACCTTGCTTCTGCTTGGAATCCAAACACAAAATCTTATACCTTTGGTAGTATACACCAGCCCATCTGCCTTGATTTATACTGAATTAGCCCTCTATGTGTTACCGAGGCTGTCCCCAGGAGGGAAATATGACACATATCTGGTGTCCAAAGGTAAAAAGATTATGGATCCAGGTTTACAATCTCCTCCATACATTACTTCACTATAGCATTTGGAAAAATCCTTACAAAGCTTAACTTCATAAACCCATTCACACACTTCTTCATATTGAATGTATGCTAGTCATTCATATATTTTATCATATACAGTGCCTTGCAAAAGTATTCGGCCCCCTTGAACTTTGCAACCTTTTGCCACATTTCAGGCTTCAAACATAAAGATATAAAACTGTAATTTTTTGTGAAGAACTAACAACAAGCGGGACACAATCATGAAGTGGAACGAAATTTATTGGATATTTCAAACTTTTTTAACAAATAAAAAACTGAAAAATTGGGCGTGCAAAATTATTCAGCCCCCTTAAGTTAATACTGTGTAGCGCCACCTTTTGCTGCGATTACAGCTGTAAGTCGCTTGGGGTATGTCTCTATCAGTTTTGCACATCGAGAGACCAACATTTTTGCCCATTCCTCCTTGCAAAACAGCTCGAGCTCAGTGAGGTTGGATGGAGAGCGTTTGTGAACAGCAGTTTTCAGTTCTTTCCACAGATTCTCGATTGGATTCAGGTCTGGACTTTGACTTGGCCATTCTAACACCTGGATATGTTTATTTGTGAACCATTCCATTGTAGATTTTGCTTTATGTTTTGGATCATTGTCTTGTTGGAAGACAAATCTCTGTCCCAGTCTCAGGTCTTTTGCAGACTCCATCAGGTTTCCTTCCAGAATGGTCCTGTATTTGGCTCCATCCACCTTCCCATCAATTTTAACCATCTTCCCTGTCCCCACTGAAGAAAAGCAGGCCCAAACCATGATGCTGCCACCACCATGTTTGACAGTGGGGATGGTGTGTTCAGGGTGATGAGCTGTGTTGCTTTTACTCTAAACATAACGTTTTGCATTGTTGCCAAAAAGTTCGATTATGGTTTCATCTGACCAGAGCACCTTCTTCCACATGTTTGGGGTGTCTCCCAGGTGGCTTGTGGCAAACTTTAAACAACACTTTTTATGGATATCTTTAAGAATTGGCTTTCTTCTTGCCACTCTTCCATAAAGGCCAGATTTGTGCAGTATACGACTGATTGTTGTCCTATGGACAGAGTCTCCCACCTCAGCTGTAGATCTCTGCAGTTCATCCAGAGTGATCATGGGCCTCTTGGCTGCATCTCTGATCAGTCTTCTCCTTGTATGAGCTGAAAGTTTAGAGGGACGGCCAGGTCTTGGTAGATTTGCAGTGGTCTGATACTCCTTCCATTTCAATATTATCGCTTGCACAGTGCTCCTTGGGATGTTTAAAGCTTGGGAAATCTTTTTGTATCCAAATCCGGCTTTAAACTTCTCCACAACAGTATCTCAGACCTGCCTGGTGTGTTCCTTGTTCTTCATGATGCTCTCTGCGCTTTAAACGGACCTCTGAGACTATCACAGTGAAGGTGCATTTATACGGAGACTTGATTACACACAGGTGGATTCTTTTTATCATCATTAGTCATTGAGGTCAACATTGGATCATTCAGAGATCCTCACTGAACTTCTGGAGAGAGTTTGCTGCACTGAAAGTAAAGGGGCTGAATAATTTTGCACGCCCAATTTTTCAGTTTTTTATTTGTTAAAAAAGTTTGAAATATCCAATAAATTTCATTCCACTTCATGATTGTGTCCCACTTGTTGTTAATTCTTCACAAAAAAATAGAGTTTTATATCTTTATGTTTGAAGCCTGAAATGTGGCAAAAGGTCGCAAAGTTCAAGGGGGCCGAATACTTACGCAAGGCACTGTATATATTCCATAAGTACTTTGTTTGAGGAAAAAAAGGGAGGGGGCAAGCGGGGGAAACGAAACACTCTAACAGCCCGCAGCTTGCCTCTCCCCTGTGTCACAGCGTCACTGCCTGAGATCTCTGGCGGACTAAGCAGGGGAAAAGAGCCCACTTCACTCATGGAGGAGGGGGCGCCCCCTACTAATGTGCGTTCTAGGCTACCTTGCCTATGGGTAGTGCCAGCCCTGAAAGGCAGTATTGTTCAGATCCCATACTAATACAAGAAATCTACCGTGTGGATCAATAGAAAGAGACTGAACGTTTAATGGCTACCATCACACCTCTATTTTTCTCTGGTGCGTTAGCCATATATATATATATGGGTAATCTTTGTGAGTACATTTAGGAGCTCTCAGATCAAGGAAATATGTCTCCTATTTACATAAGACATCTGCCTTCAAGTGTTTGGACTCCCCACACACCGCCTTTCATTTGTAAGGGCTGTTCAGCCCATCAGGATTTTAACGAGACTAACTTGAAAACATGGCATGGCAAGATAAAGTAGCGGGGAGCATTGAATAAAACAGCCATCTAAGGAAGGGAGGAATCGCAGGAGGATATGCAGGTATATCTTTTATAGCAGGATTGGGTATCCAGAAGACAAGGATGGTACCACATCGCATTGAGAGCCGTGGTAGCAGTGCATGATGATCTTCGGAAACAAAAATTATATTGTGGTGCACAAAAAGGATAACAAAAATTTCAAAGAAAGAACAAAAACAATGTAAAAAAGGTTGTGAGCAAGCTCACTGGGCAGAATGAGTTGCATACAACAACTGGGGGTGCTCTTTCTCTAAAAAGTGCCTCTCACATAACAGCATTAGCTGGTATTGAAGAGTGCAAGTATTTAGGGAGCAAAGAAAGCAGAGATTTACAGCTTGTTTGTCATCTTACCGCCATTTTCCATCCTGGCGATATGCGACCACTGGGAGAGTTAGGTTTCTGAGGGCCCTCAGAAGGTGGGAGGAGATTCCATTTCCTAGCCAAGCGAAGACCTTCTTCCATTGTAGTTATTATGTGGGTAGTGTTATCTTTAGTAATCAATAACTTTGCAGGGTATCGTCATTGATACATAATCTGGTGGTTACGTATGAGGTTCATTATAGATACCAGCTGCTTATGTGCTTGAATTGTGTAATGTGGTAATTCATAAAAAGGCTGATGCCCGAGTAGGGCTGAGGCAAAGGAGATGTGTGCCAAGCAAGCAGCATAAGCTCCTC
The DNA here is from genome assembly GCA_018402905.1 of Glandirana rugosa. NCBI lineage: Eukaryota > Metazoa > Chordata > Amphibia > Anura > Ranidae > Glandirana > Glandirana rugosa. The sequence continues at coordinate 25,908 of BLSH010333296.1, read as the reverse complement.
TTTCACATGAAAGAAGTGGATTTTCACAATGACATCTCTGGGAACAGTCTCTGGGAGATAGGATGCTGATGGAGTCTATGGGCGCAGTCTATTCCTGCTCGGGCACCGATGGGAGAACCGCAGCGATCATGTTTTGCACATAGTTGCGTAGGTCTGCCAGAGGTACAGATTCCACCACTCCTTTAAATATTACGTTGTTTTTACGGGACCTGTCCTCCAACTCTGCCAGTTTAGCTTTAAGTAATCTAATTTCTTCCTCCCGTTCATTATGTGCATCTATCTACCTGCTCATTGTGAGCTGTCTCAAAGTCTCCCATTTTGTTTTCCACATATGCACCCTGTCACTCAGTTCAGCCACTTCCTCCTTGACCTGGGAAACAAGAGATATCATGCCTCTATGTAATGTGTCCCTCAAAGACACTATCATTTCTTTCGGAGTGGTATCTATAAATGGTTGCCCTTTTGTAGGAAAGTCCTCAGTTCTCTCCACTAGTTCTCTGGTGTCCTCCTGTGAATAACAATCCTCATCTATATACCCATCTGTATATTGGGATGTAGCATATTTAAACTTAGACTTCTGTGGGCTCATTCTGGGAGTGCTGTGTGTTGAGGAGCGAAAATTTCCTATTTTCCCTCCTGCATACTGTTGACTGCTTGGTAGGGATGAGCCAAACACCCCCCAGTTCAGTTCGCACCAGAACATACGAACAGCCAAAAAGTTTGTGCGAACATTCAAACACTGTTAAAGTCTATGGGACCCGAATATGAAATATCAAAAGTGCTTTTTTTAAAGGATTATATGCAATGTTATTGCCCTAAAAAGTGTATGGTGACCTGAGTCCTGCCCTAGGGGACATGTATCAATGAAAAAAAAAGATTTTAAATCAATCGTTTTTTCAGGAGCAGTGATTTTACTAATGCTTAAAGTGAAAAAAAAAAAAGAAAAATTCCTTTAAATATTGCGCCTGGGGGGTGTCTTTAGCCTGTCTGTAAAAGGGCGCATCTCTGTGAGGCGTAGAACATAGCCAGAGCAAAAAGATATTTCCTTAGGAAAAATTGTCATTTAAAATCGAGGCTGTAAAAAAATCGCTGAAAAAAGTAAAAAAAAATTGACGTGGGGGTCCCCCCCTAAAATCCAAACCAGACCCTTATCCGAGCATGCAGCCCTGGTCGGTTAGGATGGGGGGACGGACAAGCGTCCCCCCCCCTCCTGAACCGTACCAGGCTACATACCCTCAACCTGGGGAATATGGGTGCTTTGGGGGAGGGAGGGCTCTGCCCCACCACGTCAAAGCACCTTGTCTCCATGTTGATGGGGACAAGAGCCTCTTCCCTACAAGCCTGGCTGGTGCTTGTGGGGGTCTGTGGGTGGGGGGGCTTATCGGAATCTGGAAGCCCCCTTTAATAAAGGGGCCCCCAGATCCCGCCCATCCCCTATGTGAATAGGTATGGGGTAAATTGTACACCTACCCATTCACCAAAAAAGGAGTGTAGTGGTACAAAAGGAGGCAGTTTTTTGACAAGTCCTTTATTGTGTAAAATAGCTGTGTAAAAAGCTCTTTTCTTCTTTCTTCCTTCGGTCTTCCTCCATCCTCTCCTGCCCCGATCCTTCTTCTGCTTCTTCTTTCAGTCTTCTTGCTTCCTCTCTTCGTCTTCAATCTTCATCTTCTTCTTCTTTCACCGCCGCTCTCCGCTGCTGCAGCCCGGTCCCTGTGCGTCTCCCAGAATGGGCGGTCTTCATAATGACAGTTCTTTTATAAGAAGGGGCGGGGCCGCCTGGTGACATAAATGGGTGACCGGCCCCCCTGACAGCGCATGATGTCAGAAGGGGGCGGGTTCACTCGGTTACATCACTGGGTGACCCCGCCCCTTTTATAAAAGAAGTGTCATTATGAAGATCGCCCATTCTGGGAGACATGCAGGGGCCGGGCTGCAGCAGCAGGGAGAGCGGGCTTCCAGATTCTGGTAAGCCCCCTGCCCACAGACCCCCACAACCACCGGCCAGGGTTGTGGGGATGAGGCCCTTCTCCCCATCAACATGGGGACAAGGTGCTTTGGGGGCAACCTCAAAGCATCCTCCCCATGTTGAGTGCATGTGGCCTGGTATGATTTGGAGGGGGGGTGCTCGCTTGTCCCCACCCCCTCCTGTCATGCTAGGGCTGCGTGCTCGGATAAGGGTCTGGTTTGGATTTTGGGGAGGACCCCACACCATTTAAAAAAAAAAAAAAACAGAACTGAAGGGCCTGGTACGGACTTTGGGGAGGACCCCTACGCATTTTTTTAAAAATTGTGGCAGGGGTTTTCCCTTAAAATCCATATCAGACTTAAAGGGCCTGGTATGGACTTTGCGGGGACCCCTACGCAATGTTTTTATTTTGGGCGGGGTTCCCCTTAAAATACATACCAGATCTGAAAGGTCTGTTACGGACTTTAGGGTGGAACCCTACGCAATTTTTTTTTTTTAATTTTGGTGCGAACCCTGCTGTTGTAAATTATTTAAAAAATTGTGATGACATGCCCCAGTCAAACAGGTGCTGAAAAATTGGGCACAGGAACGGGCCCTGCTGTTGTAAATTAGTTTAACCACTTAACGCGAATCGCTGTTTATAAACGGTGACTGCTTTAAGTGGAAGTATTGGGGTATAGTCTGCAGCTACAAGCTATACCCTGGTACTGTTTTTTAGAGCAGGCAACTAGCTATCCGGTGATAACAGCCAATATGGCTCGGGAGCCACTCGGTCGTTATCCCAGGCAGCGGGAGGGGACATCTCCCCTCCCGCCACCGTCCACCGCTCTTCTTCGGCCTCCCGTCCCACCGGGAGACCGAAGCTCCAATCCGGCACATCCGCCGGCTGTGTGGAGTCACTGTGGAAGCCAGAATCGGCTTTGATCGGGACTCCTTCGTACATTTCCGGAAGCAACGCCACAATGTCACTTCCCGTTTACTCGAGGCTAACAGCGCCGGTTTAAAAAAAATTACAGCATTCAGAATTACTGTTTTTGGCAATCTGAATACTGTGAAGTGTAAAGGAGGGACTTTAAGACCCCCCCAATCCCTCCATAAACCTGTACCTGTCACCATATATTACTATCACAAGGGATGTTTACATTCCTTGTGATAGCAATAAAAGTGATCAGATTTTTTTTTTAAAGGAACAGTGTTAAAAGAAAAAATAAAATAAAATAAAAAAAATAAATATTTTTTTAAAGTGCAAAAGTCCCCGCGAGCTTGTGCAGCAAAAAAACGCATACGTAAGTCGTGCCCGCATATGAAAACGGTGTTCAAACCAGGCATGTGAGGTATCACCACGATCGCCAGAGTGTGAGCAATAATTCTAGCAAAAGAAATCCTCTGCACCTCTAACCTAGTAACCGTTAAAAAATGTTAAAACGTCGCCTATGGAGATTTTTAAGTAAAGGAGTTTGTCGCCATTCCGCGAGTGTGCGCGATTTTCAACCATAACATGTATGGTATCTATTTACTCGACGTAGCATCCTCTTTCACAATATACAAAAAATTGGGCTAACTTTACTGTTGTCTTATTTTTTAACTCAGAAAGGGTGATTTTTTTAAAATTTTAAATATTTGCGCAAATACCGTGTGACAAAAAGTATTGCAATGATCGCCATTTTATTCTCTAGGGTGTTAGAAATATATATATATATATATATATATAATGTTTGGGGGTTCTAAGTAATTTTCTATTTAAAAAAAAACTGATTTTAACTTGTAAACAACAAATGTAAAAAAAGACTCTGGGGGTTAAGGGGTTAAAAACTGTATATATTTTAAGACACCCCGTCAAGTGTACTATATACCGTACGTACACCCCCGAATGCACTACAATGCACTGTTATATTTAATACGCTGGGTATATATATATATATATTAGACTGTATATATATATATATATATATATATATATATATATATATATATATATATATATATATATACGGTTGTATGCAAAAGTTTAGGAACCCCTGACAATTTCCATGATTGTCATTTATAAATATTTGGGTGTTTGGATCAGCAATTTCATTTTGATCTATCAAATAACTGAAGGACACAGTAATATTTCAGTAGTGAAATGAGGTTTATTGGATTAACAGAAAATGTGCAATATGCATCAAAAGAAATTAGACAGGTGGTTAAATTTGGGCACCCTTATCATTTTGTTGATTTGAATACCTGTAACTACTTAGCACTGATTAATTGGAACACACAATTGGTTTGGTGAGCTCATTAAGCCTTGAACTTCATGGACAGGTGCATCCAATCATGAGAAAAGGTATATAAGGTGGCCAATTGCAAGTTGTTGTTCTCTTTGACTCTCCTCTGAAGACTGGCAACATGGGGGCCTCAAAACAACTCTCAAATGACCTGAAAACAAAGATTGTTCTACATTATGGTTTAGGGGAAGGCTGCAAAAAGTTATCGCAGAGATATAAGCTGTCAGTGTCCACTGTGAGGAACATAGTGAGGAAATGGAAGACAGGCACAGTTCTTGTTAAGGCCAGAAGTGGCAGGCCACATAAAATATTGGAGAGGCAAAGGCGAAGGATGGTGAGAACGGTCAAAAACAGCCCACAGACCACCTCCAAAGACCTACAACATCAACTTGCTGCAGATGGTGTCACTGTGCATCGTTCAAAAATTCAGCACACTTTGCACAGGAAGAAGCTGTATGGGAGATGCGAAAGAAGCCTTTTCTGCACACACGCCACAAACTGAGTCGCTTGAAGTATGCAAACGCACATTTGGACAAGCCAGCTTCATTTTGGAATAAGGTGCTGTGGACTGGTGAAACAAAGATTGAGTTATTTGGTCATAACAAAGGGCGTTATGCATGGCGGCAAAAGAACACAGCGTTCCAAGAAAAACACTTGCTACCCACAGTAAAATTTGGTGGAGGTTCCATCATGCTGTGGCTGTGTGCCAGTGCCGGTACTGGGAATCTGGTTAAAGTTGAGGGTCGCATGGATTCCACTCAATATCAGCAGATTCTTGAGAATAATGTTGAGGAATCAGTCACAAAGTTGAAGTTACGCCGGGGCTGGATAATTCAAAAAGACAACGACCCAAAACACTGCTCAAAATCTACTCAGGCATTTATGCAGAGGATCAAGTACAATGTTCTGGAATGGCCATCCCAGTCCCCAGACCTGAATATAACTGAACATCTGTGGGGTGATTTGAAGCGGGCTGTCCATGTTCGGCAACCATCAAACCTAACTGAACTGCAGATGTTTTGTAAGGAGGAATGGCCCAAAATACATTCATCCAGAATCCAGACACTCATTGCAGGCTATAGGAATCATCTAGAGGCTGTTATTTCTGCTAAAGGAGGCTCTACTAAATATTGATGTGATTTTTCTGTTGGGGTGCCCAAATGCACCTGTCTAATTTCGATTTGATGCATGTTGCACATTTTTTGGTAATCCAATAAACCTCATTTCACTACTGAAATATTACTGTGTCCTTCAGTTATTTGATAGATCAAAATGAAATCGCTGATCCAAACACCCAAATATTTATAAATGACAATCATGGGAATTGTCAGGGGTTCCTAAACTTTTGCATACAACTGTATATATATATTCATGCACTGCCTAAATGGAAGCTATATACTATATACTGAATTAGCTGTATATAGTCTACTACACTAAAGGTATTGTATATATATATATATATATATATGTATATATATATATATATATATACGTTATGGAAATCACATCATCTGATATATGTCGATTAAGTCATAATATATATATATATATATATATATATATATATATATATATATATATGTATATATATATATATATATATACGTTATGGAAATCACATCATCTGATATATGTCGATTAAGTCATATATCATATATCGAAGGTAAATCCGTCACGTACTTATATATATATGTCAACATACGTTTTCAAATCCTTGGGGACTGTTAAGGGTACTAACAGTAAATATTTATAAACCCACAAACCTAGTCGCTAAAGTAAAACTAGATAGTTTATTGACTTCCTGTGTCATTATAAAGTCATCACTTTACTCCAAATAACCTAATGGTTTTTTACACGTTGTACGTAGTTTAGCTTTAATCTGTCCACGTAAACCCGTGGGGTTGTCTTTTTAGTGTAGTTATAAATCATCTCGGAGGAAATCGTCTTTATTGTCGGAGATCTACTAAGGATATCGGACGTTACTCACAGACCTAAGACCTACTTACATAAAACCCGGTTTTATATATATATATATATATATATATATATATATATATATATATATATATATACTAGGATGGTATATATATTTTCTTACACTGCCTGACTGTATACAGATAGCCCTATCTATCTAGTATATATTTCCCTACACTAACATGCCTGCACTAACTGACTGTATATAGATTGCCCTATCTATCTATCTATCTATCTATCTATCTATCTATCTATCTATCTATCTATCTATCTATCTATCTATCTATCTTTTTTTTATTTTTATCTATCTATCTTTATATCTATCTATCTTCTTTTTTTCACAATTATCTATCTAGTTAAACTGCTTGCAATCCGCAACCTAAACTCTCTCTTTATCACCGCCGCCAACACACACTAAATAGAGACGCTGTTCAAGCAGCTTTAAATAGTGTGGGGCGTGGATTGAGGCTGCTGAGCAGTGATTGGCTAAAGGCACCTTGCTTTTAGCCAATCAAAGTTCTCACAGCAGGCCGCCGCCATTGGAATTCATTATTGGGCACGCAAAGTTCCCACGAACGCCCCATAATATTTGCGATGGCGCGAACGGACGAACACCTGATGTTCGAGTCGAACATGCATTCGACTCGAACCGGGAGCTCATCCCTACTGCTCGGATGCTGAGATCCGGACAAGCCACCATGCCCAGATGTAAGGGAAGCCGCTGCCACTGTCTGGGCTGTGAGAAGTGTCGGCCAAATGGGAAGAAGTCAGTGAACTTCCTCTGCCCCTCGTGGTTCTTTCTTTTCACCATATGTGGGCAGTGACAGAGAGGATTGTTCCACCAGGGAGATGCAGTGGTTAGGCTGCTCATGAATGCTGCAGAGCTGCCATAGGAGAAAGTGTCGCCTGAGACCTCTCAAACCAAGGCCATCTTCCTCAGCTGTTGACTCCGCCCCCCGGAACTCATATCTTTATAGCAACTAAGCTTACTATCGCAAAGGCCTGGAAGTCTCCCACTTTCAGTTTTGAGGCGAAGGTGAAGAATTGACTGAACAATATTATTGTTAACGAACAACTAACGGCTGTATAAATGGACTCTCATGACCAATTTCTTTGAGTCTGGCAATCCTGGAATTGACAACCTTATGCTTACCATTTGATATAAATGGCACTATGACCTCCTGAGGGCCCCTGACTCCTGTTTCATTTCTCTTCTTTCTCTCTTTTTCTTTCCCTCTTTTTTCTGCTTCTTCTTACCATTCTTTCTTGCTTATTCCCTTCTCCTTCTCTTCATTTCATTGCTCTTCTTTTGATTATCTCCTCTTGTACCACAGTTTTCAGTCCACCCCTTGGTTTATGCCCTGGTAGTCTTTGCTAAGCCATATTGATCACTGGATTGTATGTTGAGACTTCAGCTCTACCGCTACTCTGTATTATAGATTCTCTTTGCCCCAATTATTGTATACCTCCCAACAGTCAGGATGTATTTTAATTTATCTGTTCTTTATTTATGTAATCAAAAATTCATACACTCGGAAACCGCCTCCCCTATGTTACAGCCTCTTGTACCCCTTTATATAGTTACACAGCTAGTTAATTTGGTTGAAAAAAGACACTAGTCCAGGGATATGCAATTAGCGGACCTCCAGCTGTTGCAAAACTACAAGTCCCATCATGCCTCTGCCTCTGGGTATCATGCTTGTGGCTGTCAGAGTCTTGCTATGCGTCATGGGACTTGTAGTTCTGCAACATCTGGAGGTCCGCTAATTGCATATCCCTGCACTAGTCCATCCCGTCCAACCAACATATTAAAGAGAACAAACAAACAAAAAAAAACACACACAAATAGAAAACCTCCATTTACAATATTCTATACCCACAGTTGATCCAGAGGAAGGCAAAAAACCCCAATCAAGTATGAACCAATTTGCTGATTTCCTGATCCTCCCAAAAGGTACCTATTAACTTCTTCCCGCCCGCGCCATAGCCGAATGACGGCTACAGTGCGGCTCTAAAATGCCGGGAGGACGTCAATAGACGTCCTCCCATTTGGCTTGTGCTGGGCGCGCTCCCGCGGCCGCGAGCGGCACGTGCACGCGCCGCTCGCTCCCGCGGGAGCGTGCCCGCGGGTCGGGCGGACCCGATGTCCGCCGGAGACCCGCGATCTCCTTTCAGAGAGGAGGAACGGGGAACCGCCGAAGTAAACACGGCGGTTCCCCGTTCTGTGAATGGGACATGCCAGATCTACTGATCCCTGTCACTGGGATCAGTTAGATCTGTTATGTCCCGACCAGCCCATCCCCCCCACAGTTAGAACACACCCAGAGAACATAGTTAACCCCTTCACTGCCCCCTGCAGGTTAACCCCTTCACTGCCAATGACATTTATACAGTAATCAGTGGACATTTAAA
>BLSH010333296.1:0-17279 GCA_018402905.1 Glandirana rugosa | reverse complement strand
CCCTAGACACAAGACAAAAAAAAAAAAAAAAATTCTTCGCCCGTTACTTTACAGTACAAGACCGTTAAATTTAGAAATTTGGAGTGACAACAAGATCGTGTAGGACGTCGTTCTTACTTTTTTTAAATTGGGAAATTCCGACCATACCTAAAAGAAAATGTTTCTCAAATAACCGTCATAAGTGTCATGCCTTCTCTTTGTTGGTGATAATTGGTGAAGGAATGACCCGTGAATTTGGGGGGAGGACGGGCTTGGTTAAAAGTCAAAAGTCGCGACAGCGAGAAACTTACTGTTAACGCGCCAGCACGCTTCAACGTGGGTTTGTTTTATGCAACTTCGCACGACCGCGCAATTGTCATTCAAAGAGCGACAGCGCTGAAAACTGAAAATTGGTTCGGGCAGGAGGGGGGTTTAAGTGCCCAGTAAGGAAGTGGTTAATAGTGGTTGTTTCTCTTCCGTACTGTGAATACTGCCAATAAACTCTTTGTAAAAGAAAATCCATACCAGCCTTAAAGGGTTAAATTTTTTTCATTCTTGCTGCAGGATGTGCTAGAACAACAGTGAGGTTTAAAGATTTAAATTGCCAGAACATGACATTTCATTGCCCGCTTCTTAAAAAAAAAAAAAAAAACAGAACACAGATCCCTCCACAGGTCCCAAAAATATATGAGCAGACCCTTAGAGGAGTATGTGTGCTTTATTTTTAAGAAGATGGTAATAGCCAGGTGATAATTGGTAGGTTACAGACTTGTGAATCAGCACTTTTTTTTTTATTGAAAATAAAGTTTTATTGAGTGTAAAAACAACCAATGAGGTATACAAATGAAAAGTGCAACAGGCACTACAATAAGGATACAGACTTTTGACATGAGCACTGTGGATATTGTGGTTAGAGATACAATCAGCAAGTATAACATTGGTAACTATGGATGGATGTTGAATAATCTAGAACAGGGGTGTCAAACTCCATTTCATCGAGGGCCGCATTAGCCGTATGGTTGCCCTAAAAGGGCCGGTTGTATCTTGGGTGCGATACGTAAAAAGTGCTGGGTTCAAGAGTACGTTATGTACAGAGTGCAGAACTGAGGTTTATGCTATGTACAGAGTGCAGGGTTCAGGAATGCGTTACATACAATGTTCAGGGGTGTGCAGTGTACAGAATGCAGGGTATAAGGGTGCGCTATGCACAATGTGCAACACCAACCCCCTCACCGAAGCATCCTTGCATCTCTCTCCTACCTTCCCTGGCTCTACTACCTCCCTTTGTAGGCGGCTTTGTCTCACCTTGCAGGGAGCGGAAGCAGAGGGTGAAAGTTGGAGGTGGCAAAATGGAGTTCTGCCACATTCCGGCAGCAAAACTGGGTGCGAGGGCCACATGACAAGGCCTGGAGGGCCGCATTCGGCCCACGGGCCTTGTGTTTGACATATGTGATCTAGAAGATGCAACAGCGTGTTATGCAAGTCAATAGCGAACATCAAGGATCATTCACATCGTCACAGGGGGAGGTGTCCTCCAGCCACCTGTCCTAAATCCTGTGATACTTTTTAGGGCAACCTCTGTGAGCATATAGGACCTTCTTATAGGGAAGGACAACATTGACCGCTCTGATCCACTGCTGTATGGTGGGGGTGAGTCCCTCAGCCACGTTCTGGCTATCTGCATCCTGGCAAGGAATAATGTTTCCTGCAAAAAAGTATTTAAGTATTTATCTTCATCAGGAAGGGAGAAAATCCCTAGTATGCACTGGAAGGGGCAGAGGGTTAGGGGGGAGCCCATCTTGTCATGCAGAAATTTAACAATTTGTGACCAGTACCCTTGTATGGACAGGACCATATTATGTGGAAGAAGGTGCTTTCTGGGTCATCACACCTTGGACATAGAGGACTATAGTTTGGGTTATATTTGAGAATGCAATGAGGTGTGATAACGTAGAGATGGGTGAGACGATGCGAGAGTCTGGGGGACACCTGTTTGCAAGCGGCGAGCGCCTCCTCCCAGTCATCATCTGCAATATCACCGGCAAAAGTCCGGCTCCCATCTAGATTTCAAATGATATTGTGAATCAGCACTTTCAATGCTGATAGTTATGCCCCCCTGTAATAACATTTGTTTATCCCACTCTAGTGTAAGCAGGTACAGCCTACATGAGAGTGGCAACTCTGAACTCAGGAGCAGTGCAGCATTGTTGCCGCACCATCACAGGAAGTTACGTCGGGTTGACTTTACCAGCAGGATCAACAGGCATTTATGGTATTTTGCAGGGGGACTAAGAGAAAACAGCAACTCAAATAACCACTCATTACAACCAAGTTATGCAGAATATCATCTCTGAATGTACAACACATTGACCCTTGAAGCAGATGAGATACAGCAGCAGAAGACCACACTGGGTGCCACTCCTGTCAGCTAAGAACACGAAACTGAGGATACATTTCGCACAGTCTCACCAAAATTGGACAATAGAATTAGATTGGAAAAATGCTGCCTGGTCTGAAGAGCCTCGATTTCAGCTGCGACATTCAGATGGTAGGGTCATAATTTGGTGTAAACAACATGAGAGTAAGGATCTATCCTGTCTTGTATCAAGGGTTCAGGCTGGTGGTTGTGGTGTAATGGTGTGGGGAATATTTTCTTGTTACACTTTGGGCCCCTTAGTGCCAATTGAGCATCGTTTAAACGTTACGGCCTACCTAAGTATTGTTGCTGACCATGTCCATCCCTTTATGACTACACAGTGCACTCATCTTTTGATGGTTACTTCTAGCAGGATAATGCACCATGCCACAAAGCTCAAATTATCTCACCGCTGGTTTCTTGAACATGACAATGAAGGTCACTGTACTCCAATGGCCTCCACAGTCACCAGATCTCAATCCAATAAAGCACCTTTGGCATACCTCCCAACCAGCCCCGAAATTTCAAGTCAGCCCCGGGATCCCACGGATTTGGGCTGGAATCCCAGAATACAAGGCTGGAACAAGTTCCAGCCGTTGTATTCGTTCAGTGGGGGTATTCTCAGTGGATGCAATGCATGCTGTCACGCACTGCACTCAGTCAGAATTCCTGCCCTCTCCTCCGCCCCCCCACTTCAATCTTCCTGTCATTGGTTGCTAGGACTGGCAGTGTCCTAGCAACTGATGAAACGCTTTTCAGGCACACACTTGAAAGAAACTACCTCCATGAAAGCCGCTCCAGGACCTCCCAGCCCTGCCCCCCTGACTCCGGCTCCAGCTTCCTGCCGTCTATCCGATAAGGGGACTTTGAAATGTGCAGTATGTATTTTGTACTGCCATCTTGAGATACCAGAACTGCGATAGTCGGCATCCCTCCCCGCCAGCTGCATGTAACAGCAACACTCAACCAGCCACGCTTTCAGAAGTTCAGGAGCTGTGAGTAAACCCCCGATGATCCTACACCTGTGCTTGGATGGCCGCCACCTCCCTGGACTGTCTGCCTCTCCACTGCCCCTCCCCACATCTCTCCTACTCTCTCTCCCAAGCTGCACAGTATAGAAGCCCACTGCTGCGGCTCCCTGCTTCTCTGCAGCAGTAGATCTGACATCACCTCCTGTTCCCCCTCATACACTCTAGGTCCTCTCCTTCTCTCTCCTGAGCTGAGCTGCAGTGAAAGGCAAAGCAGCTCACAACCCCTCCCTGTCTACTTCAAGCTGCAGCCCTGCCACTGCTTCTACCAGCTCTGCTGTCTACACATGCAATGAAAGTCTTCTCTTTTGCACTCCTCCTGTCACCTAGTGAGTTGAAGAGCAGCAAATCTCCTTACTAGGGATGGGCCCGCGGTTCAAGTTGGACGTTCGCTGAATTTAGAACATTATGAGGCGTTTGCAGCGACTTCACCCCCGTGGACTGTCAAAGCAAAAAGCAAGCAGATGGCACGCACAGCTCCTCCCCGTTGGGAGGGCTTCCGCCGTCTGCACGCTTTTTGCTTTGACAGTTTATTTATATGGCAGGGCAGGGCCATCCAGCTTACGTCACCGGGTGGCCCCGCCCTTCCACATAAATAAACCGTCAAAGCAAAAAGAAGTCAGTCTCCTGTGGTTTTTTTTACCCTTTTTGGTGAATTAGTATAGAATAATACTAATTCACATGGGGGGGGCGGGATCTAGGGGGCTCCTTATTAAAGGGGGCTTCCAGATTCCGATAAGCCCCCCATCCGCAAACCCCCACAACCACACCCCAGGGTTGTGGGGAAGAGACTCTTGTCCCCATCAACATGGGGACAAGGTGCTTTGGGGTAGGGGGGCACAGAACCCCCCCCGCCTCAAAGCACCCATACTCCCCATGTTGAGGGCATGTAGCCTGGTACGGTTTTTGAGGGGGGGCTCGCTCGCCCTACCCCCACACTGGCCGGCCAGGTTGCACGCTCGGATAAGGGTTTGGTATGGATTTTAGGGGGAACCCCACGTCAATTTTTTAAAAATTGTTTTTCTTATTTTGGCGTGGGGTTCCCCTTAAAATCCATACCAGACCTGAAGGGCCTGGTATGGACGGGGGGGGGGGGGGGGGGGTTACCCTACGCAAATTTTTTCAGGGATTTTTATCTATATTGCCGGTGGCCGGCAATACATTACAGCCGCAAGCGATTTTAAATTTCATTTTTTGCTTTACAAATGTCATTTTGCTCTGGCACTGTTCTAAAGATCACTGAGGTGCGCCCTTTTACAGGCAGACTAAGGGGACCCCCTCAGGCACATTATTTAAAGGAATATTTAATTTTTATTGTTTCACTTTAAGCATTATTAAAATCACTGCTCCTGAAAAAATTATCAATTTAAAAACTTTTTTTTGCATTGATACATGTCCCCTAGGGCAGGACCCAGGTCCCCATACACTTTTTATGGCAATAACTTGCATATAAGCCATTAAAATGAGCACTTTTTATTTTTCATGTTTAGGGCCCATAGACTTTAACGGTGTTCCAATGTTCGCACACATTTTTTGCCTGTTTGCATGTTCTGTTGCGAACCGAACCGGGGGGTGTTTGGCCCATCCCTACTCCTTACCTGTCCAGAGCTTCTGCTCAGCCACTGTCTTTCCTGCCCCCACTGCCCCCATGGGATTGGGATGAAGATGATCCATGCTAGAAGGGGGAGAAGATTTGTGCTGTGAGAAGTGTGCAGATTATTGCTGTTTTTTTTTGGGGGGGGGGGGCGTATTTTAGCTAAAAGGGTGACGTCGGGATTGTTTGAGGGGAGAATTTTGCAGTCTCCTGACCCCTACACTGAATCTGTGCATTACATATTTTGGACCACTGCACTCTGCATTATGTATTCCTAAACTCGACACTGACTGCAGCACTCTGCATTACATATTTCTGACCCTTAGACACATTGCATTACACACCTCTGACCCCTGCACTCTGCCTTACATACTCCAGCACCTTATACACTATATTGTACAATATATACTTCTTACCAAAGTGTTCATTGTCTTCACAATTTCTGGTTGCTGTGCAGTCCCTGACGTATTTAAAGAAAGTATTTTTTTAAGGCTGGCTCAGACAAAGTGTCAGCTCTTTGTCTGTTTTCAGTGTGAACAAAACTATATGTAATGGAAGCTTTTTACATTTTTTTTTTGTAATAATTGTGCTGAGGTTTATATGTGTCCGTGAGACTCTTGCTTGTGGTACAGCAATCAAAGCATATTATGTAGGTTCAAGGAAGTCCAGGTTTTGTTCAACCATGCCCCTTAAGCCTCCCCCGCTTTTAACAGTTTGGCCCCACCCACTTTTTTGGCATGGAGCTCAACATAGGTTAACTCCGTTCTCAAATGTCCCTCATTCTCAAGTTCTAAAGTTGGGAGGTATGCCTTTGGGATAGAGAAAAAGGTATATATCCGCGCTCAGGATCAAAAACAAGCAGCTGTACACTATACCCAGATACCAGGTACATAAAACATAAGTGAAACAAAGTGCAGCACTAAATATACAAATTTATAAAGTGCAAAAGTGCTATAAAGTGCATAAGGCAATATAATCAATATGTTCAAATCTTATTAAAAAGTCCATAAAGAAAATTCATAAAGAAAGAAGTCCCAAGAATCCGTTGAGCATAAAAAGATCCGTGTGATAAGTTGAAACAAAAGAGTCACCAGCGTGCCACCCTCCACACAAATCCAATTAAAGGCTTACCGGAAAGCCAGCGACGACCCTTATTCAGGGGGTCGTACAGAGCTTTATTGGATCTCTGATCCACTCGGTAAGAGCCAGTGCATCCCTTGTATCCTCTAGGGCAGAGGTTCTCAACCCTGTCCTCAAGTACCCCCAACAGGCCATGTCTTCAGGTTTTCCTTTATCTTGCACAGGTGCTTTAACTCAGAGTCAATGGCTTGGTATATTGGACAGCTATTATATGTAAGAGAAATTCACAAAACATGTCCTGTTGGGGGTACTTGAGGACTGGGTTGAGAACCACTGCTCTAGGGTACCCGCGAACAGTATACAATGGAGGACTTCAGGCAGATCAGAAAGCAACTTCCATAAACACTCCACAATATTCAGCAAAGGTGGTGCATGAAAAACATAGGCTCCACACAGCGCAATACTGTGGGGGTTTTTACATTTACTAAATCGTAGTGCACTTACATGAAAACGGCATTAAAAAGCACATATGTACATCATATCCAGGGCTGATCAGTTTCCCTTGAGTAAAATGGCCAAACTCCAATCGCGCATTTCCTATTCTTTTGGATCAGTCCTCATTGACATGATAGTTAGAATCTTGTCAGTCTTGTTGTATCTTTGGGATGCGGTGGAATGGGAGATTTGCATCATGGATGTGCAGCCGACAAATCTGCAGCAATTGCGTGATGCTATCATGTCACTATGGACCAAAATCTCTGAGGAACGTTTCCAAAACCTTGTTGAATCTATGCCACAAAGAATGGAGGCAGTTCTGAAGGCAAACGGGTACTAGCAAGGTGTACCTAATAAAGTGGCCTTTGAGTGTAATTCTTCTTTAGGAACCTAATGGCAGCCTCTATACTCTCTTACTAAAGGTTTCTTTTAACTAAGGATCATTTCATTTTTAGGGGAGTATTTTTATATCTATAAAGCTCTAGAAGGCAAAAAACTCAGATTGTCATTTTCCAAAACTATAAAACAGATTTGATGTGTTGTGTATTTTAAAGAGTAAAAAACATTCTTCTCTGGGTGATCAATGTACATTGCAGGGGTTTTATTAAACTTTGTTGCAGATTATAAAGAAGGAAGAGAAATTGGGACTCTAAAGGTGCTGGTTTAACCCCTTCCCTGAAGAACTACACAATAGTAGATTAAAACAAGCACTTTATTTCGTTACATAGACTTATGCATGGTGCGGGCTCAACTGATGAAACAGTGGCCCACCCATCTGTACAGACAGGAAGTATCATTAAAACAGTGACAGTGTATACAGTCCATGATGCAGATGTAAATAAAATACCGAATACTCCTGGCTATATAGCAAAAAGCAGATGGAATATATCGCCAGGGTGGTATATAGATTCCAACAATAGCACAGTGATCCAAGATGTTCCGACGCGTTTCGCCCGACTATTTGGGCTTCTTCAGGGACTTGGATCGCAATACAGTCACTACAACACAAACAGATAAAATAAAACCACTATACATGTACACAACGCAATATTACATAATCTGATGGTTTGCTGAACAGTATTCATTAAGCAAACTATACTAGTCATACAGAGATATGTGTATATCAAAACATTGGCCTAGTACCCTATGCACAGGTATATTCCCATGCATACATATTTCTTACAGATGAATATACATTCTAAGAATTCGCATAGCCATCAGGCAGTATTCCAGCGCAACTAGTGCATATTACGGAAAGGAACCCACTATTCAACCAAAGAAAAAGAGCTTTGATTTACCTGTTACCCGGGGTACTAAGATGTCAAAATAGTACATCAATAGCAAGACGGATGGTATCATAGAGGAGGTTATGGGAGGTTAATTTGTGTAAATCAGTCACAGATGTTGCCACTAGCAATCCTTGCGTAAAAAAAGAGAAATTAGAAATAAGATTTAGATTGAAAAAAAAATAATAATTTGTTATTCTGAAGAAATTGCTGTTAGTTTGTCTGTGTCCGTGTGCTGAGGGAATGTGTATGGTCTGCATGCCTTTAGATGTGATTTCCCTTTGGAAGTATCTCACGAAAAAATGACATATTTTTTGCAGGGGATGCCCAAAATTTGACTTGTATCTTAGTGCAGACTTCTGGAAGAATCAGTAAGCCAAAGAAAACCTCCAGGTAGGCATATTGCATTGAATTTTACAGAAAATTACAGAGCTGCAGATTGAAAAGGAAAGGTCATTTTTTAGTAACTTTTAATTACAATATGAGTTGAATCGCAATTGTATACACTATATTTTTCTCGCTATGCTATTTTTTTGTCCCATTTGGAGTTACCCTTTAAGGAATGAATGGACTGTGGATTTTTATAACTTCTTTATTATTATGAATCTCTTCATTCTGATCAAAAATACAAATTGCAAGCTGTTGCTGTTTTAGGCACAGAGGATCTCTAGCACAGAAGCAGTACCTCGTCTCTTCCTGCTGCAGCTGCTCCCAGTCACCACTAGAGAGAGCTAGAGGGAAGAAAAGGGACAAGCTTTGTATTGGGATAAATGAGCAGCCTGTATCTCTTCTTCAGCGCCCTTTAGTGGCAGCCAGGAGCATCTGCAGGTAGAGAAGCAGTAAGCACAGTTTCCAGTCTGGAGGTCCTGTTTCTGAAACATCCATTTATATGTTTCTGAAACATCTACTAGAACATGTAGTCCCTGTTATTTATATTTTTAAGAAGGCTACTAGGACAAGTAATAATAAAAACTAAGTTCTGAAAGTGATATCCTTTCACAAATTCACCTCTATCAAATTTAAAGTGTTCTGTATTTGGAATGTTGCATGCAGTTAAATGAGACGTAGGTCTCAGTACAGTTGAAACTTACACAGACAAAGATTTGTTTCAATATTTCTGCATTAGATAGTCCACGGCAGCTTGATGCCATTCAATGCCCATCAGTGATACCAGTCAGTGCTGCCTATTAGTGCCTATCAGTACCTGCTCATCAGTGTGGCATATCAGTGCCACCTATCAGTGCCCATCAGTGCTGCATATTAGTGCCTCCTCATCAGTACCACCTCACCCGTGCCCATCAGTGCAGCCTGTTAGTGCCCATCAGTGCCTATTAGTGTCCATTTTTTTTTTAAAAATCGCCTTTTTTTTTCCCTTTTTTTAGCAAAATATAAAAAAAAAAAAGATTGGTGATTAAATACCACCAAAAGAAAGTTCTATCCATCTCAAAAGAATGATCAAAATTTAATTTGGGTACAGCGTTGCATGACCGCGCAATTGTCATTCAAAGTGCAACAGCCCTGAAAGCTGAAAATTGGCCTGGGCAGGAAGGGGGAGAAAATGCCCAGCATTGAAGTTGTTAAAGATTTGTAAATATCTGTCCTAATAAACCATGTTCTTTACGAACACCCATCTTTCACTATGCTCATCAACCTATGTGGCATGATGGTACATTCTGCATGATACCCCTTCCTTAACCCACAGACATCTGCCTTTATCATGAAAGGACCTTTTGGTATTTGCACCCAAGCCAAAGGTTCCTAGTCACAACTGGCATGAAGCCAGTTGTGAGGGATCCATTGACTTTAAATAGGCAGCTCATATACATGGAAGGGCCTTTAAAGTGTTTACTAAAGCCTTTATTTTTAACCTTAATGTATTCTATGCATTAAGGTGATAAACCTTCTGTGCAGCAGCTCCCCCCGAGCTCCCCCCTTTTTCTTACCTGAGCCCGATCTGATCCAGCATGGTGCATGAGAGCTGTGGCTCTCCCCGCTGTCTCCCTCCTCATTGGGCAGATTGATAGCAATCAAATTCTGCGTCAATAGATGCAGACAGTGCGGCTGGGGAACGAGTATGATGGGTGCTCCCATGGAAATCAGCTTTCTGTGGGGGCACCCACCAAAGAGGAGGGGCTTGGAGCGCTGGTGGGGGACCACAGAAGAAGAGGATCGGGGCTGCTCTGTGCAAAAGCATTGCACAGAACAGGTAAGTATAGACATGCTCGTTATTAAACCTTTGTTTTATTTAAAATTAAAATAATACTTTAAGAGCTCTTTGATTAAAATCTGGAAATTTTTGGACATAAATAACTTCCACAACAATGATTTAGAGTCCACGTTTGTTCTAATGTAAAAGTAAAACAGTCAACACATTTTGCAAACTTTAGAATTCCCTTTTTCATCAGAACTCAGGATGCTGATTAAAACTCCATGCACACTGGACGCTCTATATAGTCGTTTTGGACGTCGGTTTTCTGGCAGAAAAACAACGCTTTTAAAACTAGCTTTTATCAGCGTTTTGCAATAGCGTTTATGCACGTTTAACGGCGTCAGTGTTTTTGAGCATTTTTCTTCTAACTTCATTAGCTTCCATTGACTACAAAAAACGCCGGATGCCGATACACGGCCATTTAGCGGCATTTATGAGCATTTATTGGCGTTTATCGGCATCCAGCATTTTTTGTGGTCAGAAGAATGACTCTTGAACGCCAATTCGGGGCGTTCAGATAACAGCCTGAAAAAAAGCCACTGCTGTTAAACAACAATACACGTCCATGTGTGCATGGACACATAGAATAACATAAAGGAGCGTTTTTGGACTGTTAAAAAACGCCCAAATTACCATAAACGGTCGTTTATCAGCTTCAGTGTGTAGAGAATGGACTTCCGGAGGAGATCTATTTTGAGGAATGCTTTCAGTAGCTGGATGTTGCAAGCCTAGGCAGAGGAAAGTGTTTCCCTGTTGGAAACTTCTTTTGCAGATATAAGATAGTACAGGGAAACCTAAGTTCAAGAAAGTCAAAGTCCCCTGTATCAGACAGACATTAAATATCTTCTTGATTTTTACTTAGATATTCTGAATTGTGGAACACTAAGATAGCTGCAGTGAGTCACTCACTATTTATGGCCTGAGTAGGCAAAGCCCTTCAATAAAGAGGGAAAGAAAGCTAAAGTTGTGACGTAAAACTATTTTTCTTATTATATAAAAATGTATTAAAGTGAAATTATGGGCAAAATAAACATGACATATATCAGTGTTCCCCAACCCTGTCCTCAAGGCCCACCAACAGGTCATGTTTTCAGGATTTCCATTATTTTGCAAAGGTGATTTGATCAGTTTCACTGCCTTAGTAATTACCACAGCTGATTCATCTGAGGGAAATCCTGAAAACATGACCTGTTGATGAGCCTTGAGGATGATACAGTTTGTCACTAACATTAACACATCAGTTTTTGTTTTTCTGTGTCCCCGTTTCATAGCTTTGTTACATACATAGTTACATAGTTAGGTTGAAAAAATGACACAAGTCCATCTAGTTCAACCAAATAAAAAAAATCATACAATCAAATATACACAATCCTATACCCACTGTTGATCCAGAGAAAGGTGAAAAACCCCAGCAAAGCATGATCCAATTTGCTATAACGGGGGAAAAAATTCCTTCCTGATCCTCCGAGAGGCAATTGGATATTCCCTGGATCAACTTTACCTATAAATGTTAGTACCCAGTTATATTATTTACATTTAGGAAAGAATCCAGGCCTTTTTAAAGCAATCTACCAAGCTGGAACCTGCCAATGCCTCCAATATTTTTTTACCTCTCGAAAGTAGTGTCAGCAGTCTGCTTGAGAAAGTTGCCATATGGAAACATGTCATGGTTTACTGGCATTTCTTCTACTTTTTAGCCACATCCTTAACCACTTGCCGCCCGCCCTCCGCAGCGTGATGGCGGCAAGGTGGTATCGCGAAACGCCGTCACAGGACGGTGGCCGCGATAACTAGTATTGTGGGCATGCATGTGCGCCGCCAGAGGCCAGGGAGCCGGTAGGGGGACTCAATCGATGCCCCCCCCCGCAGTGAAAGAATGGAGGTCTGTGTAAGTAAACATGGATCTCCGTTCTGTTAGAGGGGGAAGGGTTGTAATCACAGGCTTCCTGTATATAGAAGCCGCGATCACTCCCCCCCCCCAGCCAGCCCAGCCTACACACAGTTAGAACACGCTCAGGGAACACAGTTAACCCTTAGAGCGCCCCCTCCAGGTTAACCCATTCACTGCCAATGGCATTTACACAGTAATCAGTGCATTTTTATAGCACTGATCGATGTATAAATGCCAATGGTCCCAAAAAAGTGTCAAAATGGTCCGACATGTCCGCTGAAATATCGCAGTACCGCTAAAAATTGCAGATCGCTGCCATTACTAGTAAAAAATAAAAAAAAATAAAAACCCCAGAAATTAATTCTCATCATCCGTAAACTCGACAACTTTTGCACAAACTAATTAATAAACGCCGATTGAGATTTTTTTTTACCAAAAATATGAGGAAGAATGTAAATCGGCCAAAACTAATGAAAAAAAAAGTTTTTTTTAAATTTTTTTTTGGATTTGTATTTTAGCAAAAAGTAAGAAAATTTGTTTTTTTTTTTGCAAAATTGTCGCTCTTTTTTTGTTTATAGCGGCGATCAGAAATGACGCAGAGGTGATCAAATACCACCAAAAGAAAGGTCTATTTGTGGGAAAAAAAGGACACAAATTTAGTTTGGGTACAACGTCGCACGACAGCGCAATTGTCAGTTAAACCAACACAGTGCCGAATCGCAAGTGCTCTGGTCCTAAAGTGTGAAATCCTTCCGGGGCTGAAGTAGTTAAAGTGAAACTTCACCCAAACAGGGAATTTCTCTCTTTCTCATCCTCTCACCCCTCCTCCTTCAATTTTGGAAATTCATTTGTTTTTGGGGGGATTGTGTACCTGTTTTTTAACGGTACCTGCTCCCCCATTTCAAGTTAGATCACCACTGCGATCTGAGCAGAAGTTCAGCCCCCCTTCTCCCCTGGTAGCCTTCCAGGACATGTCACAGGTCCCAGAAAGCTTCAGGACCAATCAGCACAGTGCTCCAACTGTATCCTGTGTACCTGTATATGAAGCTGTCATATATAGTAGCGGGAGAAAAGCTGAACATTTTGGCATTCAGAAGAACACCTGAAGAAGCATAATTTGGTCTGAACCTGTGTTCACACCGAAATGGGAGATCATCTCTATTGTGGAAGGGGCCACATCTTACCATGAAATGCTTGGAAAAGGTGTGTGGAAGTAGATATTATTCTGAATCTGGATTTGTACACATTTTTTCTGATTTTATCTATAAATGTGACCTGTGAACATTTTATTAAAGAACAATCAATGTATTTGGATAGTAATAGTTTTAACTGTACGTGTATACTAAAATGTGGTATAACATCTTCTATAAAGTTCATTTAATTATAGTAGGTTCAGCTGATGGACTCCTTCAGTTCTGTAATCACAGGGTCTGGCAGAAGCAGTCTACTTGTACTAACCTCCTCTGCCACTATGAAATGTCCAAATGTTTAGAGTCTCAACGGAAGCTGATACTGGAAGATGTGTAAAGGTGTGTCACAATAAACCGTGTCCTTTCAGAACACCCAACTTTCACCATGCCCACCAATCTATGTGGCACAATGGTACACTTTGCATGATAAACTTTACCACAGGAATGTGTCACTACCATGTAAGGACCATTTGGTATTTGCACCCAAGCCGAAGGTTCCCAGTCAATTCAGTGGCCACAATGTGACCGTCAATGACTTTAAATAGGCAGCTCATACACAGTACATGGAAGGGTCTTTAAGGGCTCTTTGCTTAAAATCTAGAAAAAGGAAAATGGGACTTTGAATGAGGCACAAGGGGGGACGAGATGCTGGTCAACAATACAATATTTTATTCATAATCCACATATATCGGTCAAGAAAGTGCAGATAGTATCATACCATCATAATAGCGATTTTGTACATAAAATAGAGATACATATAAGCCAATGTTGATTTGCATAACATTATATCTGTACAGAATTACATCACATGGGATTCCTAGATTAAAAAGCGTATTTGCATGCATCAGTGTAAGCTCTACATGTTTCGGGGATTATACCACTTCGTCAGGAGCAGATGCGTGCAGAATGCAATGTCTATAAAACAAAAACAAAGGGATTCTGGGGCTATTTAGCCGGCCCTCATCCCCAGTCTGATTGAGTCTGCTCCACTGACCACAGCCGCCACCCAGGACTCCTGACACCTTCACCTCCAGGGATCTTCCCCTCAGACACACACAGGTACCCAATAGTTTATAATCTTCTAAATCCTTTGCCTTCATGGCACACACACTGCTGTTTTTTCCTTTCACACCCCTCGCAACCTTCAGCTCTTCACTTTTTTCCTGCTATCTATTCCTTTTGTATGCCTTCCACTTTAGTGTCTGTATATGCCTTTGGTGGTTGCCTCCCCTCTCCATTTCACTCACCTGGTGCTCCATTACACCACTCATGTCTCCATGACACCTTATACTTAGTACAACACAAACACTTCACATTATTAGACCTTCATATGGTTTTTTAGATCACATGGAGCCATGGGAATTATACAATCCAATCTGTGGCATGTGGATGGCTCATCCCTCTGGGGCTCTGTAGGTCTGCCTGGCCCTGGATTTCTTGCCCCCTCAGCTCCCCGTGTGAGCGGTTGGGGGATGGCACACACATCCATCCTAACAGCCTTTTTTTTTGAGAACCTGAGTTTACATGTAAGTAGGAAAGGTGGACTTCCTTCTTAGGTTGCCCCCCCCCCATGTTTTTCCCTTATCCCTATTTGGATGTTTACAAACACATTCCTTATTTTTGGGGATCATTATTTGATGTTTTGAGTTTTACACACAATATACAATTTTTGTTTTATAGACACTGCATTCTGCACGCATCTGCTCCTGACGAGGTGGTATAATCCCCGAAACATGTAGAGCTTACACTGATGCATGCAAATACGCTTTTTAATCTAGGAATCCTATGTGATGTAATTCTGTACAGATATAATGTTATGCGGATCAACATTGGCTTATATGTATCTCTATTTTATGTACAAAATCACTATTATGATGGTATGATACTATCTGCACTTTTTTGCTTAAAATCTGAACATTTTCAGAGAAAAAACCCTCCACAACAATGATTTGGTGTCCAACTTTGTTTTGATGTGAAAGTTCAAATAAAATAGCCAAAATGTTTTGCAATCTTCCCTTTTTCATCAGAGCTCAAAATGCTGATTAAGGTTAGGTGATGGATTCCGGAAGGCTTCTGCTTTGAGGCATGCTTTCAGCAGCTGGTTGTTCCAAGTCTAGGCAGAGGAAAGTACTGTATTTCCCTGTTGGTGACTCCTTTGCAGATAGTACAGGGAAACATGGATAAGAGAAAGTCAAAGTCCTCTTTATCAGAGATTACAACTCATTGGATATCTTCTTGATTTTTATTTAGATTTTAGGAATTGTGGAAAACTGAGATAGCTGCAGTGAGTTGCTCATGAACTATGGCCTGAGTAGACGAAGGCCTTTAATAAAGAGGGATGGAAAGGTAAACAAATGTTTTTCCATTGTGATGCAACACAATTAATTAAATAATTATTAAGTGAAATTATAGTCAAAATAAAAATTACATATATGATGCAGTTTTTCACTAACTTTAACACAGCAGTTTTTGTTTTTCTGTGTTGCTCTGTAACGTTGATCCTGTCAATATCTCCATTATTTTTTCACCTCTCCAAAGTGGTGTCAGTAGTGTGATTGAGAACGTTGCCATATGGGCAATGAAACATGTCACTATTTACTGGCATTTCTTTCTACTTTTTAGTCACATCCTTTAAGTGGAACTTCACCCAAACAGGGAAGTGTGCTCTCCCCCCCCCATTCAGTTTTGGCACTTCATTTGTTTTGGGGGGGATTGTGTACCTATTTCTACAGGTACCCGCACTGCCACTTCCAGTCAGATCACCACAGAAATTCGGCACCCCTTCCCCCCCCACAGCCTTCTGGGACATGTCACAGGTCCCAGAAAGCTGTGGGACCAATCAGCGCAGCGAGAAACCAGTCCCAAGCTGGCTGCCACAGCTGTCCCACCAAACAGACACAATGGTGGGGCGCCCTGCAGTGTCTGACACTCAAAACGCAGGTTTTTAGTGTCGGACTCTGCAGGGCGCTCCGTCATTGGCGTCCACATGTGTGTACGTGGAGCCTGATCTGGCGGGATGCGGGGAACCGAGGGGCATCACCCATTGGAGCTTAAATGGGCAGGACTATTTATAGAGCCCCACAAGCATTAGTGTGTCTGTTTGGTGGGTTGGTGGGACAGCTGTGATGAATGACGGACGTCTCCTTCCATCTGATGAGACCTTGTTTCTGGCAGTGCACTATGAAGGATTGTTGGGAGAGATATACAGTATCTCACAAAAATGAGTACACCCCTCACATTTTTGTGACAACACTGAAGAAATTACACTTTGCTACAATGTAAAGTAGTGAGTGTACAGCTTGTATAACAGTGTAAATTTGCTGTTCCCTCAAAATAACTCAACACAGCCATTAATGTCCAAACCGCTGGCAACAAAAGTGAGTACACCCCTAAGTGAAAATGTCCAAATTGGGCCCAAAGTGTCAATATTTTGTGTGGCCACCAGTATTGGAATACTACCCTGTTGCCCAGTCTCCAAAGGGAGGGGATCATGCTCTGCTTCAGTATGTCACAGTACATGTTGGCATTCATGGTTCCCTCAATGAACTGTAGCTCCCCAGTGCCGGCAGCACTCATGCAGCCCCAGACCATGACACTGCCACCACATAATATTTCACATTCTTAATGGTTTTAATAGATGGCAGTTTTAATGTGAAACAAATGTGTGACTTTATATCAACAGTATATTTTGTGTTTTCCTCTCATTTGGATGGCACATACAAGGCCCCTTCCTTTGTTAGACTGAGGGTCACCTATCCATTAGGCATGGTTCCCTCTACTAGGAAAAATATTTTGGTAATTTATTAACATGTGATGGTGTCACAATGAGATTATAACTCCACTGGGTTCACACTTCCTCCTCATTTTTTGCTAGTCTTGAAGTAAGTAGTGGTACAAGACAGCAAAATTTAATAGGCTTAGGCTAGAAGGGCATCCGATTTTTCTGATTAGAATCGACCATCTGCCAGAGGTGCATGGAGGAGGTAACAACCCAACTACAATGAAACAACAAAAACTGTGGAACTATAGTCCGATACAAAACAAAACAAAACAAAACCGATATAGTCTGATACAAATTTTTGGTCAATTATGTCACGGAAGAAGGAAGCAG
>BLSH010333295.1:576183-595746 GCA_018402905.1 Glandirana rugosa | reverse complement strand
AATATTTAATATTTTTCGATAATAATAAAGTTTACCAGAAGGAATATTAATATTTATT
Source organism: Glandirana rugosa (assembly GCA_018402905.1). NCBI lineage: Eukaryota > Metazoa > Chordata > Amphibia > Anura > Ranidae > Glandirana > Glandirana rugosa. The sequence continues at coordinate 595,688 of BLSH010333295.1, read as the reverse complement.
TATTATTATTTCAAATGTTCTTCCTTATTTCCGACTTTTGCAGTGTGTGACTGTACATATGCATACTGTATGTATGTATGTATGTGTGTGTGTATACTGGGTGTGTATATTGTATGTATATTGTATGTATACTGTGTGTATACATACAATATACATACAATATACACACAGTATATACACACCCAGTATACACACACACACACATACATACATACATACAGTATGCATATATACAGCCACACACTGCAAAAGTCGGAAATAAGGAAGACCATTTGAAATAATAATAGCTTTTTATAATTTATAATTTAAAATAATAAATCAATAACTTATTATTTCAAATGTTCTTCCTTATTTCCGAAATTCGGAAATAAGAAAGAACAATGGAAATAATAATAGCTTATTATTATTTATAATAAGTTAAAATAATAAATTAATAACTTATTATTTCAAATGTTCTTCCTTATTTCCGAAATTCGGAAATAAGAAAGAAAGTTTGAAATAATAATGAATAACTATTAAATTATAGGTATTGGAATTTCCTTGAAAGTCTGCCTGTTAGTGAACTTAAATATGAAATTTATCACTAATAGCAATATTTTCAAGAAAATTCCAATACCTATAATTTAATAGCTATTTATTATTATTTCAAATGTTCTTTCTTATTTCCGTATTTCCGAATTTCAGAAATTCGGAAATAAGGAAGTACATTTGAAATAATAAGTTATAAATGTATTATTTTAACTTATTATAAATAATAATAAGCTATTATTATTTCAAATGTTCTTCCTTATTTCCAACTTTTGCACTGTGTGACTGTATATATGCATACTGTATGTATGTATATATGTATGTGTGTGTGTGTGTATACTGGGTGTGCATATACTGTGTATATATTGTATGTATATTGTATGTATACTGTATGGACCATTTGGTTGTGTTTGCCTCCTAAGCCAAAGGTTCCCAGTCTTTCCCTGGCATGAAACCAATTGAATGGCTTTCATTAACTTTGAATAGACAGCTTAAATACATGGAATGACCTTTAGGGGCTCTTTGCATAACATTTATATGAGAAAAATGAATGCCGTGACAAGGATTTGGAATCCATGTTTGTTTCAGTGTAAAGGTCCAAGTTAAATGGCCAGCAAAATCAGGGGCTTTAGAGTTTGCCCTTCATCAGGGCTTGGTATGCTGGTTAATGGTGAAGGATGTACTCCAGAGGGTTAAAAATATAGGAATGAGAAATTCTGTATTTTGAGGCAAGCAGCTGGTTGTTGCAACCTAGTAGTTTTCTGTTTCTGATTCCTTTGCAGATATAAGATTCAGAATAAATTGAGTAAGAGAAAGTCAATGTCCCCTGTATCAAAGATTTACAACTCAACTCATTGTGTCAGAGATTTACAACTCAATTCTGCATAGATATTAGACATTGTGAAATGCTGAGACAGCTGCAGTGAGTCACTCATCAGCTATGGTCTGAGTAGGCAAAGTCCTTCTATAAAAAAGGAAGGAAAGGCAAACATAAGCTTTTCCATTATGCTTTACAATTTTGATATGTTGGATCTTTTTTAAACCTGTACTACACTATATTGCCAATATGTCCGTAGGCCTTAGTCCGTAGGGTTCAATATTGAGTTGTCCCACCCTTTACAGCTATAACAGCTTAAACTCTTCTGTGAAGGCTATCCACAAGGCTTAGGAGTGTGTCTATGGGAATGTTTGACCATTCTTCCAAAAGCGCATTTGTGAGGTCAAGCACTGATGTGGACGAGAAGGCCTGGCTCGCAGTCTCCACTCTAATTAATCCCTAAGGTGTTCTATTGGGTTGAGGTCAGGACTCTGCGTAGGCCAGTCAAGTTCCTCCACCCAAAACTCGTTCATCCATGTCTTTATGGACCTTGCATTGTGCACTGGTGCGCAGTCAGTTCCCACAAGGTTGGGAGCATGATATTGTCCAACCTGACTTGGTATGCTGACTCCTTAAGAATTCCCTTCACTGGAACTAAGGGGCCGAGCCCAACCCCTGAAAAACAACTCTACACCATAATTCCCCTCCACCAATGATTTGGACCAGTGCACAAAAGTAAGGTCCATATAGACCCGGATGAGCAAGTTTGGGGTGGAGGAACATGACTGGCCTGCACAGAGTCCTGACCTCAACCCAACAGAACACCAAAATGGGTCTTTCTTTGTAGGTACTTTGGGTAGCGGCAGCTATATGTCCAGCTGGGATTTTGCAGCAGTTGTAAATAGATCAGCAGTGGTGCCCCTTTTGTTAGACATAAGACTAAGACTCCTTGTGACACATCCTTATCACTGGGACTTATATATACCTCAAACACAAGTTTTCTTAGTGCCTTTTTGTATAATTCTTGGATTCAATAGCCTGGACTGCCTACCCTTATGCGGTAGACTGAATCTGTGCCCCCTGGTTGAGGCTCCTCTGTCTGGCCTGTGTGTCCGCCCAGCATGTGTCATTAGGTACCCAGTCTGTGTCTGACTGTTCTGACAGGAATGTGTAACGCCTTCAGTGGCTCTACTAAAGTCAATATATACTCATTATAAATGATTACAGTCATATGTATATAAAGTGTATATCATGATATAAATCATTGACTGTAAATACATGCAGTTTTGATATATTTTGCATGTATATTATGTGTATCTATTTCTGTTTTAGCAACTCTATTGTATAATTCCCCTACAAGCCCCTGAAGAAGCCAACAAAGCGAAACACGTCAGGTGGTGTATTTCCTCCCTCGTGTGTTATACTGCCTTGTGCATAGTGATCTCATCTCTATATATGAGTGCTAGTTACATAATTTCCCGGGGAGGAATTACTATGTATATTGGGGGGATTGGGGGGGGGGGCTTGTGTTATTACAACGAGTTGTGACAAATATTTCATGTTTTTGATATAATGTCTATTATTTTGAATAGACACATTTTATACGTTATCTAATGAAATGAGCTTTTAACGTTATGACGTTGTATGGATAGTTATTCTAAGAGGAGGTTTCAGCACTTATAAAGTCCCAATGCTTTTTCTTTTTGTATGTCTTTGATTGGGGATGTGGTGCTGATTTTCAGCTGACTTTATGTCAATGTTGACACACTCCTAAACCTTGTGGACAGAATTCCCAGAAGAGTTGTAGCTGTTATAGCTGCAAAGGGTGGGACAACTCAATATTGAACCCTACGGACTAAGACTGGGATGTCATAGTTCAAGTGCCTGCAAAGGCAGATGTCCCAATACTTTTGGCAATATAGTGTATGTGCAAAAAAAAAATGACATTCATGATATAGTCTGTCATCAACACAACATTTTTGTTTTCCGGTGTTCCCCGTGACAGTTTTGTTGATCCTGCCAAATTATCTGTTATTTTTACACTTTCTATAATAGGGTGACAATATTGATGGTTTTACAGTGCAATCACACAGCCACCTTGCCACTCTGAGATTACAGGGTAATCCTATATGAATATATTTTAAATAAACTTTAAGTAAGGAACAAATTAAATCCCAACTTTTTAAGCAGTTACAGCAGTAGGATATTCTTTCTTTTGGAAAAGAGTTAAACAAATGAATACAAGTTGATTATTGTAAGCACCCCTGTCAGTGTTTTATGGCTTGTCTCTTTGACCCTTGTAACTGCCACTCCTGTTGGACAGCTTGTTCTATTATACAAAGTGGAAATATAATAAATCTACTGCATAGGCATGCGCACACCCTAAACACCCCATGTGGCACAGACCCCCCTGCTGCTTGGACCACTAAGTCATTTACAGGCCCCTTGCTTTTGCGAATGAACACAGTGAGTGATCAGTACCGATCACTCACTGTGTTCATACATAAATGAAGTATAGTAAACTGTGTTACATATACACATGCACACACATATGTGTGTTTGAGCTTTGGGGTGCACACCCTAATGCAATAGGCTGCACACACCTATGATCTATTGGCAGAATCAACAGGTAATAAAACTATGTTAATGCCAGTGACTCTATTATATGTCTTTTTTTTCTCATAGTTCCTTTTTGGGAACAAAATATTTTCATCACAAACTATATCTTGGTTCACAGACATGAATTAATAACTACTAACATTGTATTCTAATATTATAACGGTAGTAATTACAGTTATGATCACAAAGGGAATTAAGGAAATACTTTATCTGTAAATCCATGAATTAAAATGTAAATATATCATACCAATGTTACATTTTAATGTCACAGCTCATCTCTCAAAAATATCACCCACTTCTACATTTATGTGGCACCTCAATTATTGGTAATCATGTTTTCATTACATGGCCATCCACAAGTAGAATGTTGTTAGAATTTTTTTATTTATGGAACGCTTGTTTAATTTTCTATTAGTTGATGGGTTCAAGTCAATGACTGCTTTCGCCCATTATCGAATGTACTGATTAGATTTTGGTGTGAAAGTTCATACCAAAATCTACCAGTGTATGGCCAGTTTAAAAGTCATCTAAAACTTATAAACTTTAAACCAAAGACAAATTTCTTGTGTGCCTGTAGATACTTGGGCAAAAAAAGCTGAGTATTGTTCTGTTACAAATCTTGCCATAACTACAATTACATTGGTTACTTCCAGGTCTTTTTTTTCTCAGAGAATAGGTGCAGGAACTCCCCCCTTCTGAGTTACTTCTTGTCTGCGCCCCCCTACCCAGTACCACCTCTGAGCAACATCCCTTGGTTCCACCCCCTACCCACCTCCCAGTACCACCCCTTTTAGAGAATACAGAACCAAGTATCATTTTGTGGTGATAAGTCATTTATATGGGATTTGTTAATAAGAACAAGAAAAGCAGTAAAGTAGATCCCCTGCAATCAGCATAAATAGACCCTTCCCAGCTACAATGGACCCCAACATCCATAGACCCCTGCAGCAACAACAGATTTCCAAGAATCAGCCCAGCATCAATAGACTCTCCAGCAGCCAGCAACAATAGACCACTCCCTCAACAGTAGATCCCCCAGCAACATAAGCCCAAGCAACAACAGTTCCCTCACTAGCAACAATAGATCTTCCCAGCAATAACAGACTACCACACAAAAATAGATGCCCTTCAGCAACAATAGATCCCCCAACAGCCAGCAACTATAGACCCCTCCCTCAATAGTAGATCCCTCCAGCAATAACTGAACCCACCAGCAACATAAGCCCCCTCCAGCAACAAAAGATCCCCCACCAGCAACAATAAATAGACTTCTGCCATACAAAAATAGGTCCCCTCTAGGAACAATAGATCCCCCAGCAGCCAGCATCAATAGACCCTCCAGCACACCCCCGCAGCCCTCAACCTCTGTTGTAACTGAATCTACAGTTACTTTTCCTACTACTTATAGAACTGCTACACAGAGCTGGACTAAGCTTAAACAAGGCCCAGACAGGTTGCCAACCTTGGGACCCTTCGCCCTTATCCAACACAACTTTGGCAGTTCACCGATCCTCGACCCCCCTTCAAATTAAAGTGGTAGTAAACCATGGAATTTTATTTTTACATACAGGCAAGCTTATGATAAAGCTTATCTATAGGTAAATGAATCTCGTAAATGTGCACTGTGTAGGAGATATTCTTGCAAGCAACAGCTGGTGACATCATCGGTGCATACGATCTGAAGAAAGAGCATGCCGTGCTGCTCCTTCATAGCTGTGTGCCATGGCTGATACTCCCGGGACCATGCGTGGGAGTGACATCATCATGCTCATCCAATCAGACACCCGGAGTCTCCGAACCCGGAAGGAAGATCAGGCAAAGCTGGGAGCCTCTGCAGCGGTGACAGAGTGCCACTGGAGGGCTTCGTTTTAAGGCTTCATGCACACAGGACTTTAAAAAAACAGCCAAAAAACATCAGTATATTATCAGGGATGTTTTCAGCTTTTACCAGCGTTATATTACAAGCGGTTTTTTTTTTCTTCAATTGGTCTAAAACGTCCAAAAACTTTGGGGATTGATGTTTTTGAGCGTTTTTGGGCGTTTTTGGACGTTTTTAAGCATTTGAACGTTTTAAAACCCTCAGCTCTTGGGGTTTTTTTACAGCTCAAAACTGTTAGAGATACACATTCAACTGTTAATTTTAACAAATCTGCTGCTACTATTAACACAACTACTGATAATAATAATAATAATAATAATATTTATAATTCTAATAATTTGAGAAGCATGCTTGCTCCAGTGCCATGTCAAGCTGACCAAAATGTTCCATAGAAGCCAATGTTAAATGGTATTGGAGCTGTGCCATGTCAAGCTGACCAAGATTGCACCGCACTGCCCATGTGCAAGATTGGCAGGTGCATGCTGGGTAGTCAGCATGCACGGAATACAGGAAGAAGGACACTGCGGCTTAAGATGCCCACACTGGAGATGGCTGCGCTGTGCAAGAACTTCACAAAGTAAGAAAATTATGCTGCACAAATAGAAAACTGGGCATATTTTACAGCATACATTTGTTACATTGCATGAGGCATGAGTATTCCAGGGTTATTTTTATCTTAAAGTCATATTTTGGTCAGAACTCCCCTTTAATGCATGACAATTGATAATGAGTAGAGAGGAGAGCTACAGTATTTACCTGTGAGTGGAGGAGGATTCAGAAAGGAAAGAGGGACAGGATGTGCCATGGATATTTATACTGAATTCTATGACCTACTTAAGAAGAGGTCATGGTGTGCATTTTAAAACATTTGAGCACTATTATGGTGGATGATCTGGGAGAAAGATATTTGATGTCACATATTGACTATGGACTTTTTTTTTACAGTGATTCATGGACATTATTGGAAATCTTTGTTTGTTCATAAGGATTGTGTACTCTGGGGTGTAGGTTTATTACACTTTGTTTCACACTTTGATATTAATTTTGTTTGTAGGGTATTTAATGTGTACAGTTACCCCCATAGGGGCTGCTGGCAGTAGCTGGCTCTTCAAAAACAGTACAATGGATGCCTGCCCCCACAAGTACCACTCTGTAAACAATGGTCCTAATGGCCCAGTCTAGGGAATGTCTTTTTAAACAGGAGAGGGGTTGGGGCATAGGATACTCCAAATGCTCGCACAGTACCAGGAGGACACATTTCTTTAGGCTCACACTGCAGGGTTCTTCTGAAGACGATACTCAAAGACCCTATGAGAGCCACCTATCTACCTCTGGCACTTCCCAAAAAGCACACAGTCATCAGGAATCACAACTCAAGGTCAATACTCACAAGTCCCCAGGACCTTCCAGCTTTCTCCAGACATAGTCCAATGAGGGAGACAACCCTTCTCCAGACCAGATTGCTTATGGTGAAGTCCTACAGCCAGCTCCTTGGGAGATAACTTCAGGTCTTCAGCTCTGCTCCTCAACTCTCTCTTCTGGGGAAAGAACAATCTCCCCAGGGAGTCTGACTATTTTTCACTTCCCGATGCCCCTTTTTGGACACTACTCTCCAGGGATTGGCTAGGGCACGATAAATATTCAGGCTGGTAATCTGAAACTCCCTCCCAATGTCCTGGAAGATTCTTTTAGAGACAGGGGGAAGCAATCAAACTCCCAGCCTATGAGACCCTGAACAAACTAGAACAAACAATCACTGCTCCCTTGCCTAAGGAAGGAGCCGAAAACGAATGTGCCTAGCATCTTTCAAATTTATTTTTTATTATCCAGGGCAATATATTTTTTTTCCAGCTGCTTGGAAAAGGGAATGGAATATTTAGAGCACAGGTCTTTGTGATTTTTTGATGACTGGAAGGACCTGGTTTGCTAATATTGGTAATATTAACAAATGGTATATATACAACACTAACTTCTAACCAACTCTTCTACTATTCATAATTGATAATAATCATCATGATACAAAATTACTGTTCAATGTACAATCCCAACTCCTAGTTCTACCACCTCTATTACTTCTACAACAGCTGTGTCGATGATAAAGTCATTCTTCTTGTTATTATTATTAATAATATTACATATTTCCTTTTCTTTCTCTATCATCAAAGTTTCCTATTTCTTATCTTTTGGGTGTGTACCCTTCATTGCTAGTTTTTCCGCCACACGTCACTGTAAATTGCTTAATTGTGTAACTAGAGAAGGTTGTAAAATTGTGCAAAGAGTTGAGTACAAATAGTACCTGTGTAAAGGCACTGTGCAGAGTGATCAATTCATCAGTGACCATTGCACAGGTACAGCACTATATTACTCTCTAGATAGAAGGACAAGGTGTAATCCATTGAAATTATAAGTAACTTTACCAAATATGTTGAGGGGATTGCTAACCTTCTTGAAATTTTGTTTTTCTTTGAACTAGAATTGTATGTGAGGGGTATTAGCTGCCCTGAGATTGCCAAAATCTATCTTTTAAGATTTAGATTAATGGTAATAATTGGAACTTTTTAAAAAAAATAATTTAGCCACACAATAGTATGTGATCATGATTTCACACAAATGGAGCATTGTGCGATGATGTGATATTTTTTGTGCACATTTCATCATAACATTAGTTCTTTAAGTCATTCATGTAGACCTGTTTCTTTTCTCAGACTGTTTATGGACTTTTCAAATATTTTACACAGCAACTATAATAGTTAGGGGTAAATGTACAGCATTTTTTAAGTGCAGTCAGTAAAGTTCATGCCCTATGCTAACTTTAACTTATCATAGAGAGCGTTGGACCCTTGCAGATAGACCACTGACTTAACACAGTGAGCAAATGTCCTTTTCTACAGAATAGTGGCAGTGAACAACCCTGTCTACTAAAACTGTGGCCGATTTCAAAAGAAAAAAAAACTGTAAGACTTTGCACATTTTTCTTTTTTAAGTTATTCGAATGTATTTAGCTGATTGAAAAAGTTTAGTTGGTCTTTCAATATGAAATATTCATTTGCAATATTTCAAATATACATGACCAAAAAAAAAAACTAATTTGTGTTCTGAATACTGAACATGATAGATAGATAAATAAAAAACATCATATATAAAAGTCTTACACATTCCCTTCAAATAATACATACAGTATTATCAATGTGTAGTAGTATGTTAAAAAGAAGCCTTGTTTGTATGAATAGTTAATATAGCTTAAATCATGTCGCTCAGTGATCCATAACGATCACAAAGAACTATGCCCGCTTATCTACTGAAAAACAAAACGCTGACCCACCAACATGTCCGCTTCTAACGACTGATCACAACAAATGACATGTCCATATTTGATCTTGGCCATATTTGCATCTTTTTTTTTTAATTTGCATGGAATGTGTACAATAATATTCACTCAGTACATCTAGGTGTTAATTTCTGTGATTTTTTTCCTTTTCTAGTGAGCCTGTAAAATGGATTCTACCCAGTTTGGTACCAAATCAGAGAATAATAATTTTGTACAAACCAATCCTGGTGCCCCCCCACCTGTCCAGTGGAATGTTTCTCCAGGTTCCCCTGGATATAATTTATCTTCTAACCCTCAAATGTGGAATGCTCCCACTCTTCAGCAATGGAACAATCCAACAAATACACCACCAATGACCCAGTCAACTATGTTCCATCAAGTATTTCTGCAGGGCAAACCAAAAACTCTGGGGGTAAGTGTGGGAAATAAAAAGATTTTTCTGTGTTTTACAAGAATGAGCTCCTAAAAGATTGGGTGAAAGTGTTTGCCTGAACCGAAGGTGGGTGAAAGTGTTTTCCTGAATTGGGTGAATGTGTTTGCCTGAACTGAGTGTCCAAGAAGATTCATAGGTAGGTATATATTTATTGATGATCCAACAGTCATTTCAATTTACTCCTTTCTTGAATACAATTTATTTCCAATTGACTTTGTATGACTCTGTATGCCTCCTTTGCTTGGAGGAGTGAAGGCTACCAGGCATAACTCTCTGATAGGGGAGTCAATATGATCATGTAGCAAAGGAATTATGTTACTTAATCTATATCAGTCTGACTTAATGTTACAAAATTCAGAAAGACATTATCAGTGCATAGCAGAGGGTGCTGGGGTTATATACAAATATACAGTATCTCACAAAAGTGAGTACACCCCTCATATTTTTGCAAAAATTTTATTATATCTTTTCATGTGACAACACTGAAGAAATGACACTTTGCTACAATGTAAAGTAGTGAGCGTACGGCTTGTATAACAGTGTATATTATATATATTATTAAATATTTACAAAAATGTGAGGAGTGTACTCACTTTTGTGAGCTACTGTATGTATAAATATACTATGTGGTGCTAACACTGCAGGAGCTGCTTAAGTATGTTCAGTCCGTTACTCTGCTTCTCAACTCCAAGAACAGTCTCAGTCTCCTCTGGCACATGGCAAAACTGGGTTCAATTATCATTGTGTTCCCCTTTAAATATTTGCAACAGTAATAAGGTACACCAAATTGAGTTGAATCAATCATTTTTACTCAAAGTGTATGTCAGCAAAGTTCAGAGAATAAGTTTGAGCCTAAATCCCAAAGGTGGGCTCAGTAACACAATATTTTATGGGCAAACAACAATTATCACACTTGGCTCAAACGGAACAATACTTAACGTATATTACTTTACTTACTTCTATAAATGCAAATATTGTCAATGTGAGTGAGGCCCAGGAGAGTAGAGGAATGACTCTTGTTAGTGTCAGACCACTCTCTACTGCTCATCTACATAGAACAGCAAAACTATAGATAAACATGTACAACTCCAGCAAACAGTAATTTCAGTATTATTCAACCTGCTCTTATAGAGAGAGTTCTTTGGTGAATTTTAACCTGAAACACAATAAGATATTGTAATCCTGAGTGGGGAAACAAGTGGGAGTAGTCCAGTGTTATTGCTGGTCAAATTGAAAGATCTTCAGCTAGCTTTCCAGTGTTTGAAATGCATGCAAGTAATGTCTGAAACAATTTTTTTTTTTGGTTGATCTAGATGGACTTTTTTCAACCTAACTAATTATGTAACTATGTAATTGGTTGATCCAAAAGGGTGAGACAAATCAAAAGAATACTTCCTTGTTGCAAAGTAAACTGTAAAACGTCACAGTGATCACTGACTTAACAAGGTTAACTTTGTGGAACTACAAGTAGCAGCAGGCTAATGCATGATATGGATGTCTGTGTATAGTGTCCACTCTCAAAGTGTGTGAAGAAACCTCTTTTTGTATCAAAGATGTCAGCAGATATAAAGAAGCAATGCTGTCTATACACAGTGTCAGTTAGAATGGGTTTTTGCCCGCTCACCACACAGTAACAGAAGATGTAGATGTTGTGGACAAAGGTGATGATGATGATCCCTCCGATCTATGGCTCCTGGGTTGGTCTCCGGCCTCCGCTGCCTCACACCACGGCTCACACGGATCTGTCACCTCTGCAGGGCGGATGTAACAGGAACAGCCTTCAGGCTGCAGCAGATCAGAGTAGCCACACTGTCCACTTGTGTTCCTTCAGGTATCTGGTTGATACCTTTGTAGTAGCAGGACGCAATCGCTGCAGCCTCAGCAACAGGTTCCCTGTTCACAGATCCACACAGGTCCCAAGAGAGTGTGCCAGGCCCGAAGCCTCTGTTTTTATAGTCTCTCCCATGAGGCTCCTCTTCTCCCAGAAATCTCCTTCTTTCCTGTAGCTGTAGTTTCCACTCAATACAGCCAGAGGGTGAATCCTTGCAAACAAACTACCTGTCCCAGGATGCCTTGTTTTGCTGGTATTAAACACTGTGCTAGCAGGATGTGATCACACAGTCTTTGCTGCCACTAAAGGAAGTCAGTTCCACATAATTAATACTGCACACTGTCTCTGGAATGCAGGCATATATATATATATATATGTATACAGCTCCTTGCTACAACTACATTTTGTTATAATATGTTGCCCTAATTAGAAAGTTTAGTACCTCCTAAATACAAGCTAGACTATGCTAGATCTCATACAATCCTAAACCAGAGTTCCAAGGTTTGATTGAGTAGTAAACAATCTGCTGAAGGTCAACTATTCACATTGCAGGGTTTAAGCAAATCTGTCTGTAGACTGTTCTGTAAATTTTGAAGTAAGTCTTTGCCATCATTTTTTTAAAACTGACAACTAAGTAGGAAGGTCTACATACACTATGATCACCTGATCAGTCTCAGTTGGACATAGCTAGATAGGCCTTATGGGCTCTCCAGGAGTAGAGGCGAGTTGCAACTGCATTTTGTGTTCATTGTCCAATGCTACTGGATGAAGATACATTATCCATTGTCACCATTTTTTCATTTTATACATTAAAAAAAACGAGGTGCAGTCAGCATGGAAAATAATTGTCTTTTTCTGGTTTTAGAAAATCCTGATTGTTTTTGGCATCTTACACCTTGGCATGGGTATTGGCCTAATTTTCACAGCATCCTATACTGCGGTATACAGTGGAATCCCATTCTGGGGACCTGTTTTTGTAAGTAAAAAACAATACTTTGTTTTCTTGAAAATGACCTTTTATATTCTTGACTTAGAAGGTGCCAATATGTAAGACGTAGTCTAAAACAATACAATTACTTGTCTATTCAGTTATTTATATACGTGGCATGGTTTGGGGAATTGCTAGGGGTTGCTGTCTAATGTAGATAAGGATTATGCTTTTAGTCTTGTTTAAGTTTTTTTGGAATGATAATGTTTAACATTCGTGCTAAACAGTGTATGCGTAATCAATACATTTTCTTCATTTATTTGTCTTAAAATGAATGGTTAAGCATTATAATGTGATTTAAAGCATTGATATTTCTCTTTCTTGTCTGTTTTGACAATATGCCATTCGGAAGATGATTATTAAAGCAGAGTTCCACCCATATAAAAGTCAGCAGCTACAAAAAGTGTAGCTACTGACTTTTAACAATCAGCCACTCACCTGTCCCTCGCTCCAGCGATGCGGTTGCCCGAGGGCTCGCTCTTCGCCCCCTCCCCTCGACGGCGCCGGCATCACAGGTGTGGCCACCGGCTTCGGCGAGAGGGAGGAGGGAAGGTGGACTTCCTTTCCGGAGCCGCGGCTCCAGGGGAGGAAGTGGACCTGGGACTCTGTAAAAACAGGGTCCCTGGTCACCCCCCCCCAAAAAAAACATGCCAATTGTGGCATGTCGAGGGGTCACCTTCTCTTAAAGCGGAAGTTCCACTTTTGGGTGGAACTCCGCTTTAACTACTACCGAACTGCCCGCCTGCATTATACTGCAGACGGCCGGCCGGCTGGCTCGTACAGGCACAGTGACGTACTGGTACATTGCTGCCTGTTTCTGGGTTTAGGTTGTGTCCCCCCTCCCCCTGCCGACAGTCTGTCAGCAGGGCCCGGCCAATGAACCTGCTAATCGGCTGTATCCAATCTCTGCCCAGAGCCCTGTGTTGTCAATCAACACAGTGCTCTGTACAGAGGGAGCAATCTCTCTCCAATGCAGGGAGAAGAAACAAAGAGATTTTTAGTAAAAAACAGCACACATTACACAAATTAACACTTGTTAATCACACACTTAACCCCTTAATTATCCTAGATGTTAACCCCCTTCCCAGCCAGTGTCATTAGTACAGTGAACGTCTGTAGTATTATTACTGTATTAGTCTCAATGGTGATGTCAGTTAGTCAGTTTCCACCCAGTGTCAGTTAGTGTCAGATTGCCCGCCGCACTATATGGGACTTACTGTCTCACTATAGGTCGCTGATCACCACCATTAGTAAAAAAGAAAAAAATATTAAAAATTCCAGTATATATACCATAGTTTGTTGACGCTATAGCTTTCACAAAACCAATTAATATACACTTATTGGGATTTTTTTTTTACCAAAGACAGAATATTTGATCTAAATTGATGAAGAAATGTAAAAAAAAATGATTGGATATGTTTTTTAGCAGAAAGAAAAAAATATATAGTTTTATTTTCAAAATTTTCAGTCCTTTTCATTTATATAATAAAAAATATAAACCCAGTGGTGACTAAATACAACCAAAAGAAAACTCTATTTGTGTAAAAAAATAAATGATATAAATGTTGTTTGGGTGCAGTGTTGCATGACCACGCAATTACCAGTCAAAGAAGCGCAGTAAATAGCATGGTCGTGCAGGGGGTATGTGGATAAAAAAACCAATACACTTCAGGTGCTATCCCTGAGGAGCTACCATACACACCTCCCCTGAGGAGCGTCTAATCTCTACTTGCACACCCACATAGAGAAAAAATTCTACCTCTCCAACTATGCAGCCTCTGGAATGTATTCTCAACAAATGGGTTCCTGTCCACCCACAATCCAGTCCAAGGAGCAAAAAAAAAAACAGCTGGTGTCTGACAATAAACCTCTTTGATTTTATTACTAAAAAATCATCAGCATACACTATCACAATGATTATCAATTCCAGTCCTCAAGGCGCACCAACAGGTCACATTTTCAGGATTTCCCTCAGATGAAACGGCTGTGGTAATTACTAAGGCAGTGAAACTGGTCAAATCATCTGTGCAAAATAATGGAGAGCTTGAAAACATGACCTGTTGGTGTGCCTTGAAGACTGGAATTGAGAAACATTGCACTATCAAGACTTTGCAGCCTTAATTGTGGCTCATGCTCTTGTTATTAGTGTAGGCTGCCAACTTTTAAATAATAAAGTATCATAACCAGAAGCATTTTCTTGTTTCTTAATTGCATCCCGAGTGAATAAGTAAGCTGCTATTTTTAAAAATGCACACAACCAGTAAAATCATGACTTTTAAATGGTATACTCGTTCAATAAGTTCATTATGAATTAATCAAGTGAGATCGACAGTCCTACATAACAAAGCCTAAAACCACTGCTCTGCCATTTACTCCAGTTAAAGTGCATTTTGCTTATATTTTTCAGAACATCATTGCAGGGTCTTTGTCACTGGGAGCTGTGTCCAAGCCTTCCATGTCTCTGGTAAGTGAACCAATATAATAGCCCCTTATACCCAACTGAATTTTGATTGCTTCTATGGTAAAAATTCAGCACATTAAAATTGACATTTACGGTGGCTGGACTGTGGGGGTGTTGAATCACCCCCTGGTCCCTTATATCTCTTTGAATTCATCCCAATATAATGTATTCTGATTTCTGAAATCCTGAAAGGGGTTATAACTAGAGTTGAGCGGACACCTGGATGTTCAGGTTCGTCGGGTTCGGCCGAACTTTGCGGAAAAGTTCGGGTTCGGCACCAAACTTGACCCGAACTTGACCCCGAACCCCATTGAAGTCAATGGTGACCCGAACTTTTGGGCACAAAAATGGCTGTAAAAAAGTCCTGGAAAGGGCTAGAGGGCTGCAAAAGGAAGCAAAATGGGGGTAAGAGTAGGACAAGTGCACTGCAAACAAATGTGGATAGGGAAATAACTTAAAATCACATAAAAAAAAATGGAGGAGGAGGTGGATGTGGAGTAGGAGGTTGAGTAGACCGTGACCGTGGCGGTGTAGGTGGAAGTGGCGCTGGAGGAGGTAGCCAACACTGTTTTTTGTTTGTTTGTTTTTTTTTCTAATTGGGGTAGCCCCCAAAATATTGAGACATATTACAAAAAAAAAAAGGATACGTTCACTTAAGTATACCAATGGCTGTGTGAGGCCGGTATAAATGTCTATTCTGCACAAGGTACAGACAAGTATTGGGGGATCCATGCCTGGTTCATTTTAATAAACGTTAGCTTGTCCACATTGGCTGTGCACAGGCGGCTGCGCTTGTCTGCGATAACACCTCCTGCTGTGCTAAACACACATTCAGACAATACACTGGCTGCAGGGCAGGCCAGCACCTCCAAGGCATAAAGGACAAGCTCAGGCCATGTGCTCAATTTGGAGACCCAGAAGTTGAATGGGGCAGACCCATCAGTCAGTACGTGTAGGCGTGTGCACACATAATGTTCCATCATGTTGCTGAAATGCTGCCTCCTGCTAAGACCTTGCCTATCAGCTGGTGGTGCTGTTTGTTGTGGCGGGCTGCTGACAAAGCTTTTCCGCATTTCGGCCATGCTAACCCTGCCTTCTGAGGTGCTGGCGGTGCCACAGCTGAGTTGGTGACGTCTTCCTCCTCCTCCTCCTTCGCTTTGTGCTTCCACTGAGCCCCCTGTGTCACTTGGGAATGCCCTCAGCAGCGCGTCTACCAGCATACGCTAGTAGTCGCGCATCTTCCGATCATGCTCCATTGAGGGAATTAAGGACGGCACATTGTCTTTGTAATGGGGATCCAGCAGGGTGGCCACCCAGTAATCAGCACAAGTTACAATGTGGGCATCTCGGCTGTCTTTGAGCAGGCACTGCAGCATGTAGTCGCTCATGTGTGACAGGCTGCCCAGAGGCAAAGACAAGCTGTCCTCTGTGGGAGAGGTATCATCTGTGTCCTCCGTAACCCCCAGCCACACTCCAGTGATGCCCAGGAGCTGCGTTGGGTGCCACCCTGCTGTGAACATGGTTCCTCCTCCTTCTCCTCATCATTCTCATCCTCATCCTCCAGAACTGTGCTCTGGCTTGAAAATGTTTTACCTGGCCTATGCTGGTGCGCAAACCCACCCTCCGAGCCACTTGTGAATGACTGGCCTGATAACCATGGAAATGAACCCTCTTCCTCTTCCTCCTGTGCCACATCCTCTTTCATCATCGCCCAAAGTGTTTTTTCAAGGAGACATAGAAGTGGGATAGTAACGCTGAGAACAGCGTCATCGGCACTGGCCATGTTGGTGGAGTACTCGAAACACCGCAATATGGTACACAGGTCTTGCATGGAGGCCCACTCGTTGGTGGTGAAGTGGTGCTGTTCCGCAGAGCGACTGACCCATGCATGCTGCAGCTGAAACTCCACTATTGCCTGCTGCTGCTCGCACAGTCTCTCCAGCATGTGCAAGGTGGAGTTCCACCTTGTGGGCACGTCCCATAGGAGGTGGTGAGCGGGAAGGCCGAAGTTCTGCTGCAGCGCAGACAGGCGAGCAGCACCAGGGTGAGAACGCCGAAAGCGCGCACAGACTGCCCGCACTTTCTCCAACAGCTCTGACATATCCGGGTAGTTTTTATAAATTTCTGCACCACCAAATTCAGCACATGCGCCAGGCAAGGGATGTGCGTCAAACCGGCTAGGCCCAGAGCTGCTATGAGATTTTGCCCATTATCGCACACCACCAAGCCGGGCTTGAGGCTCAGTGGCAACAACCACTCATCGGTCTGTAGTTCAATGCCCGTCCACAGCTTCTGCACAGTGTGGGGTTTATCCCCCAAACATATCAGTTTTAAAACAGCCTGCTGTCGTTTCCCCCTGGATGTGCTGATGTTGGTGGTGAAGGTGTTACGCTGAGCGGATGAGGAGGTGGTAGAGGAGGAGGAAGTGCAGTAGGAGGAGGAGGCAACAGGAGGCAAAGACAAATGCCCTGCAATCCTGGGTGGTGGAAGGACATGCGCCAAACGGCTAGCCGCCTCAGGCCCACCCGCCGCTACATTTGTCCAGTTTGCAGTTAGCGAGATATAGCGTCCTGTCCACATATCAGTGGTTATGTAGACCTTGCCACAGATGGCGTTGCGCAGTGCACACTTGATCTCTTCCCCGACTTGTTTGTGCAGGGAAGGGATGGCTTGCCTGGAAAAGTAGTGGCGGCTGGGAACCACGTACTGTGGGGACAGCCACCGCCATCAGGTTTTTAAAACTGTCCGTGTTCATCAGACGGAATGACAGCATTTCAAAGGCCAGGAATTTTGAAATGCTGGCATTCAGGGACAGGGGTCGCGGGTGGGTAGGGGGGTACTTCCTCTTTCTCTCCAGTGTTTGGGAGATGTTGAACTGTAAGCTTCCATGGGACCGTGTGGGGGATGGTAGTGGACATGGTGATGTTGCTGTCACATCGTCTGTTTGCTGGGTGGCAGGTGACACTGGCACTGTAGAGGTGGAGGAAGAGACTGAGGCAGCAGCAGAAGAGGAAGCAGGAGGCCGAGACCTTTCTTGGACTTTGAGGTAATTATTCCACCGCAGCTCGTGCTTTGAATTTAGATGCCTGGTCATGCATTTGTGCTCAGGTTTAGAACATTTATGCCTCGCTTCAGGCTCTGATTGCACAGCGTGCAAACCACACGTGTCTTGTCATCAGCACACTGTCTGAAGAACTGCAAAGCCTTTGAGCTGCCTTTGGTGTGCTAGGTCCCAGGGTGCGGCGGGTAGTAGCAGGCGTACTGTCTAGGGGACGGTCGCTCCGCTTTTGCAACCTGCTTCCTCTTTTGCTGTGCTGGTGCCTCTGTGCGACCACCAACTCTTTCTCCAAACTGCACACGTCACTCGCATGGCCTTCATTCCATCTTTCACCACTGCCCTCCTTGTCAGTCTGCACACTGTGGAAAGCCGCAGCAGTTGGCACCTGTGTTTCGTCATCATCAGAGACGTACTGCGGTGGTGTTTCCATGTCCTCATCCTGCAACAGAAGTGGTTGGGCATCGGTGCACTCAATGTCTTCCACTTCTGGGGCAGGGCTATGTGGATGGCCCACGGAAAGCACACCAGGAGAGTCATCAAAAAGCATAAGAAACTGCTGCATGACTTGGGGCTCAGACTGCTTTGGCTGATTTACAAGGGGCTGAGGTGAAAGACAGATGGCCATGGGGTTCACGTGCCAACTCTGAGCTTTCATCAAGGGACCGGGCGGGAGACAATGTGAAGGAACGGGAGGCATTGTCAGCCACCCAATCTACTAGCGCTTGTACTTGTTCTGGCCTCACCATTCGTTGAGCAGCATTCGGGCCTACCATATAACGTTGAAGGTTCTGTCGGCTACTAGCACCTGAGGAAGGTGTTTCACTTGTGCGTATAGCTGGCACAAGTCGACCACGTCTTCTCCTTGCAACAGGAACTTCACCAACACCACCGACACCACTAACACCAGCAGCACCACGACCACGTCCCTTATTTGATGATCTCCTCATTCTGGATGCAAATGTACTATGTAGCACTATTTATTAATACAAAAAAAAAAAAAATTTTCTTCTTTTTTTTTAAAACAGCAACGTAGACGCACTTTTTATATTTGTGCAAGAAATGCACCGCTCACACCAGCAGCAGGAACCTCTACCTATAGCACTATGACATGATTTTAGAACAATAATCTGTCCCTCACAGGAGCAGAAGGAACCTCTCCTGATAGCAGTATGATATGATTTTAGAACAATAATATGTCCCTCATAGCAGCAGCAGGAACCTCTCCCTATAGCACTATGATAAAATTTTAGAACAATAATCTGTCCCTCACAGGAGCAGCAGGAATCTCTCCCTATAGCACTATGAGATGATTTTAGAACAATAATCTGTCCCTCACAGGAGCAGCAGGAACCTCTCCCTATAGCACTATGATATAATTTTAGAATAATAATCTGTCCCTCACACCAGCAGCAGGAACTTCTGCCTATAGCACTATGAGATGATTTTAGAACAATAATCTGTCCTTCACAGGAGCAGCAGGAACCTCTCCCTATAGCAGTATGATATCATTTTAGAAAAATAATCTGTCCCTCACACCAGCATGACGATATCCCTCTCCAAGGA
>BLSH010333295.1:476612-510834 GCA_018402905.1 Glandirana rugosa | reverse complement strand
CCCAAACGAATTCCGTAGACTCCTCTTATTACCCCCAGATAAGTATCTCCCACTCTCCCTCACACACTCCCCCTATGGGGCTCCTGAAGCTTCACATAAGATTATCTACAATCCACCTTTAGTAAAATAGAGACCGCCATGCCCCCCCGAGACACAGACTTGCTCCCCTAGAGGGGTGTCCGGGGTAAGGCACGGAGGCCCACAAATCAACAAATGAACCACAGTACTTTTTATATTGTCCTGGCTTTATATGTCATCAACTTAAATGCATAAGTATATTTCTGAGTAACCTATAGTGTGTTTTAGTTGCAATAACACCTATGAGAATATCTGTTCACTACCCTTGCAACCTATACAAACATTGTTAACTGTATTCTTGTTTCTTGTATGAAAACCAATAAAAATTTATTATTAAAAAAAAAAAAAAACCCAAGACCAGAGGGTTCTGAGAGACGTTTTTCAGCTGTAAAAACGATCAAATGTTTAAAAGTGCACAAAAACGTGGCTAAATGGTTCCCAATGATTTTGGACCTTTTAGATCAATTGAGGAAAAAAAAATGCTGGCCCTTTAAAAACGTAAAAAAACACAGATAATATAACGCAAATAAAATGTGAAAAAAATCACTGATAAGCTACTGACGTTTTTAAGACTTTTTTTAAATGTCCTGTGTGCATGAAGCCAAAGATTTATGGTATATCTTTGTTCTCAGTGGTTCCTCCCACCAAGCCCCAAGTTCATACTGTATCCAATAAAACTGTAGATTTCTCACACGATTGCATATGTGATTGGAAATGTAGGGAGAAGGATAAGAAAGTAGTCAAGCTCATTTTTTGCAGGTACAGCTTTTTTAGATCTTAGTTTTAGGAACAGTCACTTTAGTAAACAGAAGCCATTGTAATTAGAGTTGAGCGAACCTGAACTGTAAAGTTCAGGTTCGTACTGAACTTTGGGGTGTCCTTGACCTGGACCCGAACCCAGACATTTGAAAAAAAGTTTGGGTTTGAGTTCTGGGTTCGGGTATTTGACCATGCATGTTGAATAGCTGCAGGGCAGCCAATCAACAAGCGTTTCACTGGTTTTCCTTAGAAGCCATCACAGCCATGCCTAATAATGGCATGGCTGTGATTGGCCAGTGCATCATGTGACCGAGCCTCTATATGAGGCTGGAGTCACAGTGCTGCATGTCACATGCTCTCTGGGTAGTGTAGGGAGAGGATGCTGCCAGTGCTGTGAGGGACAGATTGCAGATAGATAGATAGGTAGAGATTACTACTACTACTTCTTTTAGGGACAGATTGCAGATAGATAGATAGGTAGAGATTACTACTACTACTGCTTTTAGGGACAGATTGCAGATCTCATCCTGCATTACAGAAAAATCTGGCTGGACTAGGTAGAGTCTACTGCTTAGAGGGACAGATTATTGTTCTAAAATCATCTCCTAGTTCTATAGGGTCAGGTCCTGCTGTTGCTGTAAGGGACAGATTATTGTTCTAAAATCATTTTGCAGCCCTCTAGCACTTTCCAGGACTCTTTTACAGTCATTTTTGTGCCGAAAAGTTTGGGTCAAAAATGAATTCAATGGGGTTCGGGGTAAAGTTCGGGTAAAGTTCGGGTCAAGTTCGGTACCGAACCCGGACTTTTTTCCGAAGTTTGGCCGAACCCACCGAACCCGAACATCCACGGTTTCATTCGACTCTAATTGTAATGAATATGTATTTTTTCACTGAGCTGAGTTTGGGTACTGGCAGTGTAGTGCAGGTATAGTACAGCAGTTATGAATGCAGATACTTAAAGTAGACAGTAGACTTTAAAGTAGAACTCCAAAAAGTAAAAAAATACTGACAGGTATGGTTTTTATGACAGAAGAGATCCTATTGGTCTCTTCTGTCATAACTGATTCTTTCTGTCTGTGAGAGGTAATGTACATTCAATTTATGGAATTCTTTCTGTGCCATGATGATGTGACTCCCATGTTCATATGTGGGAGTGACATCATTGTGGCACAGCCATCCAAGTGGCCAAACAGACCAAATCCAAAAGGAAGAGCAGGAGAAAATGAAAACACCCGCGACAGCAGAGAATGCTGACAGCGCAGTGCTGGAAGTCATCATGTGACAAGCAAGCCTTCCAAAATGTGCTAATATGTGGTTCATACTAGCATATCATGGTATAAAGCTCCCTGGGGCCCAATTAAAAAAACAAATTAGAGCGTTATTCTGCTTTAATCACTTTTTGACCGGCCTATAGCAGTTTTACTGCTACGGGGTGGTAGCTGTCTGCCGGACCATGTTTATATATGTGATCCTACACTTCTGCCTGAAGAAATTATTCACAGCAGAAGCCAATCTGTGGGTGCTGGAACCCGCTGATCATCAGGCAGACTCTCAGAACAGAGCTCTTCCTATGTAAACAAGTCAGAGTTACATTTTGACAGGGGGGAAGGGATGGATTTTGCGTTCCTGCAAAGCAGGGACTAAAATCCATCTCTTTCCATAATAAAAGCAACACACATAGTAAACAAAAACACTGGCTAGGCACACAGTTAACTCTTTGAACACTCTAGATGTTTAACCCCTTCCCAGCCAGCTTCATTAGTACTGTACAGTGACACTGCATATTTTTAGCACTGATCACTGTATTAGTTTCACTGGTTCCCACAAAGTGTCAAAAGTGTCAGTTAGTGTTCAATTGTCAGCTGCAATATTGCAGTCTCTCTATAAGTCGCTGTCCATTAGTAGCATAAAAAAAACTAATACAAATTCCATAAATATATACCATAGATGGTAGACGCTATAACATTTGCGCAAACCAATAAATATTAACTTATGAATTATTATTATTATTAAGAAATGTGATGATGTAGAATTTAGGTTTTTACATTTATTTATTGGATACGTTTCATAATTTCAAAATTGTCATTTTTTTGTTTATAGCGCAAAAAATAAAACACGCAGTGGTGATCAAATCCCACCAAACGAAAGCTCTATTTGTGGGAAAAGAATGACAAATTTTATTTGGGTACAAAGTTGCATGACCACACAATTGTCAGTTACATAACGCAGTACTATATAGCAAAAAGTGACCTGGTCATGAAAAGGGCAAATCTTCCGGAGGTCAAGTGGTTAAGCATTATGTGGCAGTTTTTGTACTGACATGACACATCCACAGCACTGAAACACTTCTACTCATACTGTTCTTGGTCATACTCTGAAATGAGAACTAGAGTGAGATCCAAACTCCCCAAAGTCTATCCAAAACGGAGTAAATATGTTTGTGCGATTTAGGCCTCATACACACAGACTTTTTTGGCGCGAACGTTTTCTGGTGTTTTTTTGCAGCTCTCCATGTTAGTCAATGGCCCCATAAAAATGCAGACGTTTTTGAGCTGTAGAGGTCGTCGGCGTTAGCGTGCTGAAACTAAAACCCACGGCCAGTGCGTTCTGAGGATGTAAAGTTTTGGCATTTTTGACACCGACGCCGCAAAATGCTCACTAACGCCCACTAATGCTGTACCGGCGTTAACCATCGTTTTTGATGCCATGTTTTTTAAAATGTTTTTAAGTTGAAAAATAACAGAGGATTTTTTTTTTTTTTTTTTAAAGACGCCTATTGACGCTGACGCTCACTAACGCCGATGCATAACGCTGAAAAACGCTGAAGGTAGAACCAGGCTAGGGCCATTCAAATATTTACATGTTCATAATAAGCAGTAAACAAGCTTTAAATGAAACTAAATAGCAAGTGAAGACTGCACTCCGGAACTGTGGAACTTCATGTGTTTTATTGCATGCTGTACAATACACTGAATAGCAAACCAGGCAGACAATAGTGCAGCCACAAACAAGGAAGGGTTAACGCGTTTCACAGACCCTCTGTCTGCTTAGTCATAACCTACTAGCTATGGGGAAAGCACAAGTATTATAAGCAAACCCACAGGTGCAATCTCCATAGTATCTGCAACACCTGTTACCGATAGGAGCCCACACACAGGTAGCTCCATCGGCAACAAAAGAGTTAAAAAACCCTCCCTGAAATATTGAAATGAAGAGTGATATAAGTGAAAGTTGAAAAAACAAACGAAAACAATAACAGATCGACTTAAATGTATGTGGAAAAATGTTGGTATCAATTATATATATACTGTCCACGTATCATTTAAAAGCCATGTACATCAAAAGATTATTGTATAAAATCACCATATACATAGAGAACGTTTTAGGAAGTGATTCCCATCTTATAACTCAAATGTTACAAGAAAAAGAACGGGCAAAACTTGTGTTTGCACGGAACAACATGAGTCATATCATAAGTTAAAAAAGCCTTTTTACGGAAAAGAAATTATTTTGTTCCATAAAAAACTATTATTCTTTTCTCCATTGATAATTATTTTCTGATTGTGTATATTACTATCATTCAATATTATAACCTAAATACACAGTAAATGTGAGCTCATAAACCTCAATGACTACAAAGTTTGCCCAGACTCATAAACCCTGTGTGGCATGTGGGGTGTAGTAGAGAGCAGAGTGAAAAAATCTGCAACAATGTTACCTTTTTGTTGTCTATTGTCTAAATTCTCTGAAGGAACTACATCCCATCTAGATGAGATATAAAACAAAAAAGAACCCTTGAGGAGAAGGGGAATGGAACGAAAAATATTTTTATATATATAAAACTGCATATAAGAGGAAAAAGAGGAGCAAAGGAGATAAAGGAGAAAGGGGAAATTTTTTCTGTGTCATCACCTCTATAAATCTATCGGATGTATCTACCCCAAACCTGATACAATAAAAATACTAAGGGAAAGAAAAAGAAAAGGACCCAGCAGGTATTTGCACCACTCTCAAACTAGGTTAAACGTGGTAAGTGGAGAAAAGTTTGGATCTTATAGGGACTTTTTTCCATGTATAAAGGGAGGGGGGGAGGGGGAAAGGATGAATAAATGGGTGCTTATCGATCATAGAAATGTGAAACGTCCCATTCATAGTTCATACCCCTTGGAATTCTCGTTCCTAATTTATATATCCAAAAAACTTCCCTTTTACAGAGAAGCTTGAATGCATCGCCACCCCGTAGGCCCACCTTAACTTTTTCAATGACTTGTACTTTTAGGGAGGTAGTGTTGCCCAAATGAATATTGTTGAAGTGTTTGGCTACATTGGTAGATCTCAAGTTTTTAATATTGGTTAGATGTTCCCTAAATCTATCACAAAGTCTACGAGTGGTTTTACTGACATACTGTGCAGGACATTCTGTACAGATGAGAGCATAAATTATATGTTTTGAATTACAGTTGAAGAACTTGTCGATCAAATATTGTTTGTTCTCCACAACTGAACAGAAGGTATTTCTTGGAAGGATAAATGCACAAGATGAACAGTCTCGACCACTACACTTAAAGTTGCCCTTGCAGTGTAGCCAGGTGGGCAAAACCCTCTTAGTGTGTTTACCTGGCTGAAAGAAGGAGGGAGAAAGACAGTTACCTATTGTTTTTGCTCGTCGAGCCACTACATTGACCCCTCCTTCCAAGATTTTAGAACAAATAGGATCAATGTTCAATAGAGGGAGATACTTATTAAATATGTTTCTTATATTATCAAACTCTAAACTGTATCCCAAGACCAGTGAGGGACCATCCTCTCTTCGTTTCCTAGAGGCATTGGTGGCTCCACCCCCTTTACTGAATCCTCTAATTCTTCTGTCTTTTCTGGGAAAAAGGGGGGGGTGTCCTCCTTTGCCAGAAGGTCCACCCTTCAAAAGAGAAGATCTTTCACGTGTAAGGGCCATGTTGTATGCTCTGTTGAGCATCCATCTAGGATAGCCTCTCTGACAGAATCTTGTGTAAAGCTTCGCCGACTCTGCAGCAAACTGACTTTCACTGCTGCAGATCCGGCGGAGCCGCAAGAACTGCCCAACAGGGATGCCTTTGATGGTGTGTCGTGGGTGTGCAGACGTAGCATGCAATAAACTGTTCCCTGACAAGGGTTTCCTATATAGGCGACACTCCACTCTTTCCTGTCTGGCTATGCAAGTGACATCCAGGAAATCAATACTGGTGGTGTCAGTAGTCCCGAAGATTGAAATCATTGGCATTTAAATAATGTAAAAATGCATCAAGGGAAAAGGGTTTGCGACCAATCAAAATCAGGTCATCTATGTACTTATAGTACAAAGTGACCTGAGCACGAAAGGGGTTGCCTTCTCCAAAAATGTGGGTGCGCTCCCACCAAGCCATGTAGAAATTGGCCAATGAGGGTGAAAACTTGGCTCCCATGGCTGCCCCACACCTCTGGAGATAGCACACCCCATCAAAGAAAAAAAAAATTATGGGTCAAAAGATATTGCAGAACTTCTATGATGAACTGTTGAGCTTCCCGGGAAAAATTGGTGGACCTCATTAGCCAGAAAGAGACAGCCTGTATTGCCAGATTGTGGGGGATGCAGGAATACAGTCCCGTCACATCACATAAAACCCACAGAAAATCTGACTCCCACTTGACTCCATCCATGATCTGCAATAAGTGATTGGTATCCTTGAGGAAACCAGGTAGAGTGCTGATCAAAGGTTGGAGTTGTCCATCCAGCCACTCGCCCAATCTCTCATTCAGGAGCCAATGCCAGATACAATGGGCCTCCCCTGGGGAGGACAAGTGCCTTTGTGGACCTTGGGGAGGTGATGAAAGGCGGGCATGATGGGATGGTCAGGTATCAGGGCTTCTGCTTCTTTGGAGGTGAAGACTCCAATTATCCTGCCTTTCTGAATAAGGGTCTGTAATAGACCTCTGTATGATTTGGTGGGGTCCCCCTTTAAAGTAGTGTTTGTGTTAATATCGCTAAGTTGTCTCAAAGCCTCTGATCTATATTGATCTATATCCATGACCAGCACTGCCCCCCCTTTATTCGCGTTGCGAATCAATATAGTGGGATCTCCCATAAGAGTTTTCAGTGATACCCTTTCTCCTCTGGATAAATTAAATGAAGCCACCTTTATACTGTATCTGCAAGCACTATAAAGGAAATAGTTCTTAAATTTCACAAAAAAGTAATAACGTTTGTTAGGTGGGGTCTCCTCACTCAGCAGTCTGTTCTCTTTCCTATTTCAATGCACCTGCTCTGTGCTTACATTAGAAAATAGAAGGCAGGTAGCCTGGCAACTTACTGCTAAAAAGAAATGACAACAAGATCACAAAACCGAATAGTGTTATATATTAAGCAGAAAGCATTTAGAAAATTAATAAAATTGCACTCACAAACAAACTGACATGTTCTAGACATAACAGTCTGAGTTGTCTGGAAGCCAGGAAGTGTGAACCGGGACCCTTGCCTTGGCCACTGGCAAGGGTATGAGTGTGCACTTGTGAAGAAATAAGGCCACTGTCACTGAAGGAACACTGTCATCAATGCACAACCCCAGAAGTGGAGGTCGCCCGACGTAGCCAATGTTCACATGCTAGGATAAGGGAACTCATTTTCCTGAGAAGGATATTCTCAGTAACGCATGGTAATGGTAACGTTTGTTCATGTAAGCATATGTGTACGATTGCATATAGGTTCACATATGTGTACAGAGTTGTGGTGTACGCATATCAGTCTGCATATCAATCTGTTCAAAACAAGAATTAAACTCCCATTTTTGATCTCATATATGGATTGGCAGGATCTACTTGGTAATATGAGTATGAGCACACAATTTTTTAACAATCCTTCATGATTTTCTTATGTATATATGTATACTCATTTTTCCTCAAAACATTAGGCCTTTGTCAAAATGGTATGAAGGACAATCTTAGCAATGCATGGTCATGTTGTTGCATGTCAATGTATACGTGTTGTATATAGGTGCAGGGTTGTGTATCTGGGTGTATACATATTAGTGCATTCACAACAAGAAATATATTCCCTTTTTTACACTGATATTGTGACAGCAGGCAGTTAAAATCGCCTGGTTGTGTCCAGTATGGCAGGTACGCGTGTCCTAGAGTCAGGCTCAATGCTGATTTGTTCCACTAGGGGGAAGTGTCGAGAGTCCTGCAGTGGTAAGGTAATGAGCTAAAACAAGTTGGCTCATTAGGGCCTCTGCACAAGTTGCCAGCTGGCTTAGAGAGGGTGCTCCATTCTGGAACCAGTTCTGCATTGGCTGGGGAGCCTGATACCTGCGTGTGTGGTGAGAAATCTTATGTCCTGTATGGTGAGACAAAGCCTGTGTGGCAAACCTCTTAAACAGGGAGATAGGTGCTGGGGGCAGCAGAAGGCTGCACCTAGTTGATAGCCAGGGAACCTTCATGTGTAGTAAGTGGCCAAGTTGGCAAGGATTTATTTACATTTTTCCTTTTGTTTTTCTGTCATTTTCCCATTGTATATAGTGTAAATAAAACACACCTGCAATGCTGTTTGCTGTGCCTAATTTTGTGTAGTGAACTCATCCAGGGGGTCACACACACCTGCTGCTGAGCTAACCCCTTCACAGTATATATATATATATATATATATATATATATATATGTGTGTATATTTTTTTGTTTCCATAACCCATGAGTATCATTTTGGTAGAAAGTGAAATATATATATATATATATATATATATATATATATATAAAACAATTTCTTTTAAACACTTTTTAAAACATTTTCTTTATTTTGTTGTGATTTTTTGGTTTGGCCACTCGTTGATCAGTCTTTTACAAATTCATGTATAATCAGGTGGCTAGCCCTAGGATTGACAGGTTGAGGAAGAACCTTGAAGCTTGGAAATGCATTACTGTATCCTACTGTGTGCATTGGCTTCGTTGGGCAGCCTCCAATTCTGGGGTTGTGCATTGGTGACAATGTTCCTTTAGTGACAGTAGCCTTATACCATCACGAGTGCGCTTTTATACCCTCGCCAGTGGCCAAGGCATGGGTCCTGGTTCACACTTTTTCATTACCAGCTTCCAGGTGACCCAGACTGTTATGTCTAGCACATACCATGATTTTGTGAGTGCACTTTTATTCATTTAATAAACGCTTGCTGCTTAATATACTACACTATAGAGTTTTGCACTTTTGTCCTTTCTTTTCTTTTAAAGTAATTTAAGAGAGCAGCCACTCTGGTCCAAGAGCAGCATCCTCATAGTTAGATTATTGTGGATTTGTTTTTGGGCTACCCCCCGTTATTTTCTTAAATGCTAGTGCTAGATCTTCACTTAATCAATCTAGCACATGACCATCATTGCATACTTTTATCATTATTATTATCATTGAAATTGACTTTTTATCCATTTTATGTTTGTTGGTGTGGTCAATTACTATGAGCTTTTTGATGCATTAGGAGCAGGGTAAATCAGACTGGTGCTGGGTGCTGTGTTTTTTTTTCCTTTGTGTCCTCCATAGCCCCAATTATTTTATTCACTGATAAAAAGAGTGAGCTGAAATGTTTGAATACTCATAACCTATTCATAGTTGTACTTTAAGGCTGCGTTCACGCCTATGCAAATTAGATGTGGCTTACACCACATCCAATTCACAGGACACTTGAAAACATGTTGTTCACATATATGCGATGCATTTGCACTCCGCATTGCACAAAAATCGTGTGCGTTTTCTGTGCAGTGCAGTGCAAATTCCAGGCTCATTTTGTTCAATGGAAAAGCATCCAATTTGCAGATGTGTTCTGCATTGAATGGGGGTCTTTCCCCCTCGTCACTGCACTCCCCCCTCCCCAGTCAGCTGATGCACTATAAGAATGGAGAGGAGCTGCTGAACAGTGGCTTCTCTCCTTCTCACAGACAACGGAGCTGGAATTCGCACCGGACAGGTGTGAATCCAGCCTAAAGCTAGGATACTGACACTGTAAAAAAACATTCCTCCAACTCCATGTCATGCAATACAATACAGATACTGGAAAATGTGTAGAAGGAAACAAGCATTATATAAATGTTTAGCAACAAACACAGAACATTATTGACATTCACATATATAAGATTGTGTTTTAGCAGATTTGGTTAGGTAATTCTGTTGCTTCTAGTCATAACAAGGAACCCTTAAGCAACGTAACTTTGTTTTGTTTCTTTTTTTAACGGACAATTAATCACATGTGGGCATGGCGAATGAGAACTATCGATTGCCCTTTTCCAGACTTCTGGCATTCAGACAGCAGACAGACAAATGCCCTGAGCAATAGGAAGCATCTTTCTACCACAGCCTACTGATGCTTTTAATTGTTTGCTACTAATGGACATGGTATTTAGCAGTTTACGTCTGGCAGATTAATTTATGTTATCATTATCATTACCTTAACACCGAGGTCCTTCATCAGCTCAATTTCAAAACTGACAACATCATATGGCAAACGGAACTGAGGGATTTCTGAAGCACTGTAAAAACACATAATCCAGGTATGAATGAGATTTATTAAACCCTACAAAGTATTATTTAACATTTTGAAAAGTTCAGCCAATGATAAGAAACAGATTAATGGGTAACTCGAACTGGAACTGATCATTAAAATGTAAAACTTGGATCACAGCTAGAAGTAATATGCAATGATTCTTAACACATCAACCTTATGATCACTAACCATTAGAACAGTGGTCCTCAACTCCTGTCCTCAGGATTAGAGTTGAGCGAACCCCCGGACTGTATAATTTGGGATTGTACCGGACTTTGGGGTGTCCGTGCCCCGAACACGATCCCGGACCTTAAAAAAAAATCCGGGATCGAGTTCGGTTTTCGGGTATTTTTGACGCCTTTTCTATAGCTGCTGGGCAGCCAATCAACAAGCTTTTCACTAGTTTGACCTTAGAAGCCATCACAGCCATGTCTACTAATGGCATGGCTGTGATTGGCCAGTGCATCATGTGACCCAGCCTCTATATGGGGCTGGAGTCACGTAGCGCCATGTGTCAGATCATCTCAGACTAAAGTAGGGAGAGCTTCATGTCACTGCTGTGAGGGAAAGATTAGCGTTCACAACCATCTCAGACTTCATTAGGGAGACCTTCATTGTGGTCCTGTGAGGGATACATTAGCGTTCAGAACCATCTTATAGTGCATTAGGTAAACATTCCTGTTGTTGCTCTGAGGGAGAGATTCTCATTCTAAAACCATCTACTACTGCATTAGGGAAACGTTCCTGTGGGTGCTCTGAGGGAGAGTTTATTGTTCTAAAAACAACTAATACTGCATTAGGGCCTTGTTCCTGTTGGTGCTTTGAGGGAGAGATTATCGTTCTAAAAACAACTACTGCTGCATTAGGGCCAGGTTCCTGTTGGTGCTTTGAGGGAGAGTTTATGGTTCTAAAAACAACTACAACTGCATTAGGGCTAGGTTCCTGTTGGTGCCTTGAGGGAGAGTTTATCGTTCTAAAAACAACTACTACTGCATTAGGGCCAGGTTCCTGTTGGTGCTCTGAAGGAGAGATTATTGTTCTAAAAACAACTACTACTGCATTAGGGCCAGGTTCCCGTTGGTGCTCCGAGGGAGAGTTTATCGTTCTAAAAACAACTACTACTGCAATAGGGCCAGGCTCCTGTTGGTGCTTTGAGGGAGAGATTATCGTTCTAAAAACAACTACTATTGCATTAGGGCCAAGTTCCTGTTGGTGCTCTGAGGGAGAGTTTTCTTTCTAAAAAAAACTACTACTGCATTAGGGCCAGGTTCCTGTTGGTGCTCTGAGGAAGAGTTTATCATTCTAAAAACAACTACAACTGCATTAGGGCCATGTTCCTGTTGGTGCTTTGAAGGAGAGTTTATCGTTCTAAAAACAACTAATACTGCATTAGGGCCAGGTTCCTGTTGGTGCTCTGAGGGAGAGTTTATCGTTCTAAAAACGACTACTACTGCATTAGGGCCTTGTTCCATTTGGTGCTTTGAGGGAAAGTTTATTGTTCTAAAAACAACTACTACTGCAATAGGGCGAGGCTCCTGTTGGTGCTTTGAGGGAGAGATTATCGTTCTAAAAACAACTACTATTGCATTAGGGCCAAGTTCCTGTTGGTGCTCTGAGGGAGAGTTTATCGTTCTAAAAACAACTACTACTGCAATAGGGCCAGGTTCCTTTTGGTGCTTTGAGGGAGAGATTATCATTTTAAAAACAACTACTACTGCATTAGGGCCAGGTTCCTGTTGGTGCTCTGAGGGAGAGTTTATTGTTCTAAAAACAACTATCACTGCATTAGGGCCAGGTTCCTGTTGGTGCTTTGAGGGAGAGTTTATCGTTCCAAAAACAACTACTACTGCAATAGGGACAGGCTCCTGTTGGTGCTTTGAGGGAGAGATTATCGTTCTAAAAAAATGACTACTTCATTAGGGCCAAGTTCCGGTTGGTGCTCTGAGGGAGAGTTTATAGTTCTAAAAACAACTACAACTGCATTAGGACCTTGTTCCTGTTGGTGCTTTGAGGGACAGTTTATAGTTCTAAAAACAACTGCTACTGCATTAGGGCCTTGTTCCTGTTGGTGCTTTGAGGGAGAGTTTATCGTTCTAAAAACCACTACTACTGCAATAGGGTCAGGTTCTGTTGGTGCTTTGAGGGAGAGATTATCATTCTAAAAATAACTACTGATGCAATAGGGCTAGGTTCCTGTTGGTGCTTTGAGGGAGAATTTATCATTCCAAAAACAACAACTACTGCATGAGGGCCTTGCTCCTGTTGGTACTTTGAGGGAGAGTTTATCGTTCTAAAAACGACTACTACTGCAACAGGCCCTGGTTCCTGTTGGTGCTTTGAGGGAGAGATTATTGTTCTAAAAACAACTACTACTGCAATAGGGCCAGGTTCCTGTTGGTGCTTTGAGGGAGAGATTATCGTTCTAAAAACAACTGCTACTGCATTAGGGCCAGGTTCCTGTTGGTGCACTGAGGGAGAGTTTATCGTTCTAAAAACAACTACTACTGCATTAGGGCCAGGTTCCTGTTGGTGCTCTGAGGGAGAGTTTATTGTTCTAAAAAGAACTACTACTGCATTAGGGCCAGGTTCCTGTTGGTCCTCTGAGGGAGAGTTTATTGTTCAAAAAACTACTACTACTGCATTAGGGCCAGGTTCCTGTTGTGTTCTGAGGGAGAGTTTATTGTTATAAAGCCATCACCTACTGCATTAGGGAGAGGTTCCTGTTGGTGCTGTGAAAGACAGATTATCGTTCTAAAATCCTCTCATACTGGTGTAGGGAGAGGTTCCTGCTGCTGGTGTGAGCGGTGCATTTCTTACACAAAAATAAAAAGTGCATCTACAATTTTCTTTTTTTTTTTAAAATATAAGAATAATAATTTATTATTCTTTTTTTTTCTATTAATAAATAGTGCTACATAGTACATTTGTGTCCAGAATGAGGAGAGGGTCAAATAAGGGACGTGGTGGTGGTCGTGGTGCTGCTGGTGTTGGTGGTGTTGATGAAGCTCCTGTTGCAAGGAGAGGATGTGGTCGATCTGTGCCAGCTACACGCACAAGTGAAAAACCTTCCTCAGGTAGCCGACAAAACCTTCAACGTTATATGGTAGGCCCGAATGGCGATTAAAGAATGGTGAGGCCAGAAGAAGTACAGGCGATAGTAGATCGGGTGGCTGACAATGCGTCCAGTTCCTTCACATTGTCTCCCACCCGGTCCCTTGATGAAAGCTCAGAGTTGGCACCTGAACCCCTTAGCCATCTGTCTTTCACCTCAGCCCCTTGTAAATCAGCCAACCAGTCTGAGCCCCAAGTCATGCAGCAGTCTCTTATGCTTTTTGATGACTCTGCTGCTGTGCTTTCCGTGGGCCATCCACATGGCCCAGAAGTGGAAGACATTGAGTGCACTGATGCCCAACCACTTCTGGATCAGGATGAGGACATGGAAACACCACGGCAGCACGTCTGTGATGATGATGACGAAACACAGGTGCCAACTGCTGCAGCTTTCCACAGTGTGCAGACTGACAAGGAGGGCAGTGGTGAAGGGTGGGTGGAAGATGATGTGGAGGATGATGAGGTCCTAGACCCCACGTGGAATGAAGGTCATGCGAGTGACGTGTGCAATTTGGAGGAAGAGGTGTTGGTCGCACAGAGGCACCAGCACAGCAAAAGAGGAATCAGGTTGCAAAAGCCGAGTGAGCGTCCCCTAGACAGTACGCCTGCTACTACCCACCGCACCCAGGGACCTAGCACACCAAAGGCAGCTCAAAGGCGTTCCCCGGCATAGCAGTTCTTCAAACAATGTGCTGACTACAAAACACAAGTGGTTTGCACACTGTGCAATGAGAGGCTGAAGCGAGGCACAAATGTTCTAAACCTGAGCACAACCTCCATAATCAGGCATCTAAATGCAAAAGCACTTGCTGCAGTGGAATAAGTACCTCAAAATCCAAGAAAGGTCTCGGCCTCCTCCTGCTTCCTCTTCTGCTGCTGTCTCGGCCTCTTCCTCCACCTCTACAGTGACAGTGTCACCTGCCACTCAGCAAACAGACAATGTGACAGCAACGCCACCATGTCCGCCACCGTCCCCAAGCATTTCCACATGGTCCCATGTAAGCTTACAGCTCTCCATCTCCCAAACACTGGAGAGAAAGAGGAAGCACCCCCCTACCCACCCGTGATCCCTGGCCCTGAATGCCAGCATTTCAAAATTCCTGGCCTTTGAAATGCTGTCATTCCGTCTGGTGGACACAGACAGTTTTAAAAACCTGATGGCGGTGGCTGTCCCACAGTGCGTGGTTCCCAGCCACCACTACGTTTCCAGGCGAGCCATCCCTTCCCTGCACAAACAAGTTGGGGATGAGATCAAGTGTGCACTGCGCAACGCCATCTGTGGCAAGGTCCACATAACCACTGATACATGGACCAGTAAGCATGGGTAGGGACGCTATATGTTGCTAATTGCACACTGGGCAAATGTAGTGGCGGGTGGGCCTGTGCTGGCCAGCCATTTGGCGCATGTCCTTCTGCCACCCAGGATTACAGGCCATTTCTCTTTGCCTTCTGTTGCCTCCTCCTCCTACTGCACTTCCTCCTCTTCCTCTACCACCTCCTCATCTGCTCAGCATAACACCTTCACCACCAATTTCAGCACATCCAGGGGGAAACGACAGCAGGCTGTTTTAAAACTGATATGTTTGGGGGATAAACCCCACACTGCGCATCAGCTGTGGACGGGCATTGAATAACAGACCGATGAGTGGTTGTTGCCAAGCCTCAAGCCCGTCCTGGTGGTGTGCAATAATGGGCGAA
Source organism: Glandirana rugosa (assembly GCA_018402905.1). Classification (NCBI taxonomy): domain Eukaryota; kingdom Metazoa; phylum Chordata; class Amphibia; order Anura; family Ranidae; genus Glandirana; species Glandirana rugosa. Next base: position 495,655 of record BLSH010333295.1, on the reverse strand, counting down.
ATCTCGTAGCAGCTCTGGGCCTAGCCGGTTTGACGCACATCCCTTGCCTGGTGCATGTGCTGAATTTGGTGGTGCAGAAATTTCTAAAAAATTACCCGGATATGTCAGAGCTGCTGCAGAAAGTGCGGGCCATCTGTGCGCGCTTTCGTCGATCTCACCCTGCTGCTGCTCACCTGTCTGCGCTGCAGCGGAACTTCGGCCTTCCCGCTCACCGCCTCCTATGCGACGTGCCCACAAGGTGGAACTCCACCTTGCACATGCTGGAGAGACTGTGCGAGCAGTAGCAGGCAATAGTGGAGTTTCAGCTGCAGCACGCATGGGTCAGTCGCTCTGCGGAACAGCACCTCTTCACCACCAATGAGTGGGCCTCCATGTGAGACCTGTGTACCATATTGCGGTGTTTCCAGTACTCCACCAACATGGCCAATGCCGATGACGCTGTTCTCAGCGTTACTATCCCACTTCTATGTCTCCTTGAAAAAACACTTTGGGCGATGATGGAAGAGGATGTGGCACAGGAGGAGGAAGAAGAGGGGTCATTTCCACAGTTATCAGGCCAGTCATTCACAAGTGGCTCGAAGGGTGGGTTCCTGCAACAGCATAGGCTAAGTCAAAAATTTTCAAGCCAGGGGACAGTTCTGGAGAATGAGGAGGATGAGGATGATGAAGAGGAGGAGAAAGAGGAGGAACCATGTTCACAGCAGGGTGGCACCCAATGCAGCTCGTGGGCATCACTGGAAACAGATGTTACACCTCCCACAGAGGACAGCTAGTCTTTGCCTCTGGGCAGCCTGGCACACATGAGCGACTACATGCTGCAGTGCCTGTTCAACAACAGCCGAGTTGCCCGCATTTTAACTTGTGCTGATTATTGGGTGGCCACCCTGCTGGATCCCCGGTACAAGGACAACGTGCCATCCTTAATTCCCTCACTGGAGCGTGATCGGAAGATGCGCGACTACAATCGCACTCTGGTAGATGCGCTGTTGAGGGCATTCCCAAATGACACCGGGGGCTCAGTGGAAGCACAAGGCGAAGGCAGAGGAGGAGGAAGAGGTCACCAACGCAGCTGTGGCACCGCCAGCACCTCAGAAGGCGGGGTTAGCATGGCCGAAATGTGGAAAAGCTTTGTCAGCAGCACGCCACCACAAACAGCACCACCAGCTGATAGGCAACATCTTAGCAGGAGGCAGCATTTCAGCAACAGGCTGGAACAGTATGTGTGCACACGCCTACATGTACTGACTGATGGGTCTGCCCCATTCAACTTCTGGGTCTCCAAATTGGCCACATGGCCTGAGCTTGCCCTTTATGCCTTGGAGGTGCTGGCCTGCCCTGCAGCCAGTGTATTGTCTGAATGTGTGTTTAGTACGGCAGGGGGCGTTATTACAGACAAGCACAGCCGCCTGTCCACAGCCAACGTGGACAAGCTAACCTTTATTAAAATGAACCAGACATGGATCCTACAAGACTTGTCTGTACCTTGTGCAGAATAGACATTTAGACCGGCCTCACACAGCCATTGGTATCCTTGTTTTTTTTTTTGAATATGTCTCAATATTTTGGGGGCTACCCCAATTCTAAAAACTACCTCCTCCTCCACCACCGCCGCTTCCGCCTACACTGCCACGGTCACGGCCTAGTCAACCTCTAGACTCCTACTCTACATCCACCTCCTACTCCCATTTTTTTTTTTTAGGTGATTTTAAGTTATTTCTAGAGTTGAGCGGTGTTAGTTAAAGTGTTACACACAGTTTCCAGATGTTTGCAGAACAGTAGTATGGTTTGTCCTGGTTTTAAAGTGTTACACACAGTTTCCAGATATTTGCAGAACAGTAGTATGGTTTGTCCCAGTTTTAGTTAAAGTGTTACACACAGTTTCCAGATGTTTGCAGAACAGTAGTATGGTTTCTAACGGTTTTAGTTAAAGTGTTACACACAGTTTCCAGATGTTTGCACCGGTTTTAGTTAAAGTGTTACACACAGTTTCCAGATGCTTGCAGAACAGTGATATGGGTTCTCCCGGCTTATTTATACTTTTTTGACACAGTTTGAAGATGATTTTAGAAAAGTGATATGGCTTCTACTGTTAATTAATACTTTTCAGACACAGTTTGAAGATGGTCCACATCCACCTCCATTTTTGATTTTTTTTTTATGAAATTATTTTTTTAAAAATGCTTTTAGTTATTTTCCTGTCCCCATTTCTTTGTAGGGCACTTGTCCCACCCTTACCCACATTTCCTTCCTTTTGCAGACCTCTAGGACTTTCCTGTACTTTTTTAGAGCAATTTTCAGAACTTTTAGTAAAATTACCAGAACCCCGGACCCAAACCCGGACACCCCAAAGTTCGGTACAGACCCGAACTTTACAGTCCGGGTTCGCTCAACACTAGTTATTTCCCTATCCACATTTGTTTGCAGGGCACTTGTCTTACTCTTACTCCCATTTTGCTTCCTTTTGCAGCCTTCTAGCCCTTTCCATTACTTTTTTACAGCCATTTGTATCCTTGTTTTTTTTTTTTTGAATAATTCTCAATATTTTGGGGCTACCCCAATTCTAAAAAAAACCCTAAACAAACAAAAAACAGTGTTGGCTACCTCCTCCTCCACCACCGCCACTTCCGCCTACACTGCCACGGTCACGGCCTAGTCAACCTCTAGGCTCCTACTCTACATCTACCTCCTCCTCCCATTTTTATTTTTTTTTAGGTGATTTTAAGTTATTTCCCTATCCACATTTGTTTGCAGGGCACTTGTCTTACTCTTACCCCCATTTTGCTTCCTTTTGCAGTCTTCTAGCCCTTTCCATGACTTTTTTACAGCCATTTTTGTGCCCAAATGTTTGGGTCACCATTGACTTCAATGGGGTTCGGTGTTCGGGGTCAAATTCGGATTGAGTTCGGTACCGAACCCAAACGGTTTCACGAGTTTTGGCCGAACCCGACGAACTCGAACATCTAGGTGTCCACTCAACTCTACTCAGGATTCACTAAAAGGCCAGGTTTGCAAGATAGCTGAAATAAATCACAGGTGATATTGTTTGCTGCTCAGTGATTGCAGTATTCTAGTCTGCATGACCCCCGGGCAATACTTAAAATCTAGCCTGTTAGTGGGTCATGAGGACAGGAGTTGAGAACCACTGCATTAAAATGTCTGAATTATGCTGCAGTAATAGATGACACAGCCTGCATAAAAACAAATGTATTTTCCTGTGTATTGTCAAAGATCACAAGCAAAAATAAATAAAAAAAAATAGTAATACATTAAAATATTGCCAGTATAGACAAAAAAAAAAAATAGTAATACTTTTGTTTGAAAAGTGTCAAAGTGAAAAACAGCCAAATAGAGTATTGAAATACATTGTTGTTTTCTGTTTTACCTGTCAAAAGATTGGATATCCTGCTTGGCCAGCCACATAATTTGTATACCCAAATCCCACTGCACAGTTTAGAAGATTGCTCCACTACTTCCTGGTTCAGCTTTACAAATGTCCACGTCATCATGCTGCTAATTAATGATATGCATCAATGGTGATTAATTTTTCAATGAGCAGGCTGGAGACTGACAGTTACACACAGGAAGTTGAAAAGCTGAAACAGAATCTAAGAGTATCGTATGTCTGGCTATACAGTTTGGCAGAGGTATGTGAATCACACGACTTGCTGAATAGAATTGCATATTCTGCACATTTGGCAGAAAATCAATAAACAACAATTCTTTAAAAGTATGTACGTAACTCTTGTTTAGTTTTTCACTCCTGGTGTGAACATTGTGCTAAAACATACATCTCTTCTGGAGAAAATGCTCCATTAGGTCCCCCCCAGTACTCACTACGAGAGTTGAGGTTCATACCGGACTTTAGGGTGTCCGTGACCCGAACCCGGACATTTGAGAAAAAGTCCGGGTTCGGGTATTTTTTTTGCGCTTTTTTCGCACCTGTTGAATAGCTGCAGGGCAGCCAATCAACAAGCATTTCACTCATTTGCCCTTAGAAGCCATCACAGCCATACCTACTAATGACATGGTTGTGATTGGCCAGTGCATCAGCCCAGCCCAGCCTTTATATAAGCTGGAGTCATGTAGTGCTGCATGTCACATCATCTCATACTAGTGTAGGGAGAGGATGCTGCTGCTGTGAGGGACAGATTAACTTTAGAAAATCTGTTAATAAACAGTAATTTATTGGTGGGTGGGTGCTAGAGGAGATTTTTGTTTGCTAGAGTACATTTTGTTTGCTAAGCAAAGTGCCTCATATAAAACCTAAGCAATTTTTCTGATTGCTAGGTGGGCGTTTGCAGCCATTTTTGCAAGTGCAGTGCACTTGCAACTGCTTGTGTGTCAGGGACACTACTTTAATCATGTTCTGTTAGTTCAGTTAGCAACATTTTGGCATATTTAAATACTGCTTTTACATTGCAGTTAGACAAATTAATTTTTTTTTTTGTGTGCAAAAAATTACATTTGCAGCCAGCGGGGCATTTCTTGCACAACATTAAAAAGTGCGTCTACATTGCTGGTTTACAAAAAAAAATTGAAATACTATATTTGTGGCCAGCAGTGCATTTCCTGCACAAAAATAAAAAGTGCGTCTACATTGCTGGTTTAAAAAAAATCGAAATACTACATTTGCGGCCAACGGTGCATTTGTTGAACAAAATTAAAAAGTGTGTCTACATTGCTGGTTTTAAAAAAAAAAATATTCTAAATACTACATTTGCAGTCAGCGGTGCATTTCTTGCACAAAATTAAAAAGTGCATCTAAATTGCTTTTTTAAAAAAAAAGAATAATAAATAGTGCTACCTGGTACATTTGCACCTTGCTGTGAATTTCTTACACAAAATTAAAAAGTGCATCGACATTGCTGGTTTAAAAAAAAAAAAAATAGTGCTACATAGTACATTTGCACCTTGCTGTGCATTTCTTGCACAAAATTAAAAAGTGTGTCTACATTGCCGGTTTAAAAAATAATATAAATTTTTGCTACATAGTACATTTGTGTCCAGAATGAGGAGAGCGTCAAATAAGGGACGTGGTCATGGTTGTGGTGCTGCTTGTGCTGCTGGTGTCGGTGGTGTTGGTGAAGCTCCTGTTGCAAGGAGAGGATGTGGTCGATCTGTGCCAGCTACACGCACAAGTGAAACACCTCCTCAGGTGCGAGTAGCCGACAGAACCTTCAATGCTATATGGTAGGCCCGAATGCCGCTCAACGAATATTGAGGCCAGAACAAGTACAGGCGATAGTAGATTTGGTGGCTGACAATGCCTCCAGTTCCTTCACATTGTCTCCCACCTGGTCCCTTGCTGAAAGCTCAGAGTTGGCACCTGAATCCCATGGCCATCTGTCTTTCACCTCAGCCCCTTGTAAATCAGCCAAGCAGTCTGAGCCCCAAGCCATGCAGCAGTCTCTTATGCTAGTAGACGCGCTGCTGAGGGCATTCTCAAATGACACAGAGGGCTCAGTGGAAGCACAAGGCGAAGGCAGAGGAGGAGGAAGAGGTCACCAACGCAGCTGTGGCACCACCAGCAACTCAGAAGGCAGGGTTAGCATGGCTGAAATGTGGAAAAGCTTTGTCAGCAGCACACCACAACAAACAGCACCACCAGCTGATAGGCAAAGTCTTAGCAGGAGGCAGCATTTCCTCAACATGGTGGAACAGTATGTGTGCACACGCCTACATGTACTGACTGATGGGTCTGCCCCATTCAACTTCTGGGTCTCCAAATTGGGCACATGGCCTGAGCTTGCCCGTTATGCCTTGGAGGTGCTTTATCACAGAAAAGCGCAGCCGCCTGTCCACAGCCAACGTGGACAAGCTAACGTTTATTAAAATGAACCAGGCATGGATCCCACAAGACTTGTCTATTCTGCACAAGGTACAGACATTTTATACACAGCCATTGGTATACTTAAGTGAACTTATTCTTTTTATTTTTTTATTTTTTTTAGAACATAAGTCTTTATTGGAATTTGTAACAGGAGAAACAAAAACATGTTATATGGAAAAAGTGAACCCGTGCTAGAATTTCTCTGGGTTTGTCTGCAGGTAGTGATCTTTTTTTTTAATATGTCTCAATATTTTGGGGGCTACCCCAATTAGAAAAAAAAACCCCAAACAAACAAAAAACAGTGTTGGCTACCTCCTCCTCCTCCACCACTACTTCCACCTACACCGCCATGGTCACCGCCTCCTCAACCTCCTACTCCACATCCACCTTCTCCTCCATTTTTTTATGTGATTTTAAGTTATTTCCCTATCCACATTTGTTTGCAGGGCACTTGTCCTACTCTTACCCCCATTTTGCTTCCCTTTTCAGCCCTCTAGCCCTTTCCAGGACTTTTTTACAGCCGTTTTAGTGCCCAAAAGTTTGGGTCACTATTGACTTCAATGGGGTTCGGGGTCAAATTCGGGGCCGAACGCACACTTTTTCGCAAAGTTCGGCCGAACCCGCTGAACTTGAACATCCAGGTGTCCGCTCAACTCTACACACTACTTAAAAAAAAAATACTAATTTGATCAGGCGATTGTTGATTAGGCAGGGTCAGAGTTCATATTGGCTGATCCTCCCCTTTTGCAGTGATATTGTAGATACAAGGCAAAGGCTTTAGTCATATAACCAGAACTGGAGATTGCTTCCAACAGAATTTCTTTAGGAAAGGTACAGTATCTTACAAAAGTGAGTACACCTCTCACATTTTTGTAAATATTTTATTATATCTTTTCATGTGACACTTTGCTACAATGTAGCGTAGTGAGTGTACAGCTTGTATAACAGTGTAAACTTGCTGTCCCCTCAAAATAATTCAACACACAGCCATCAATGTCTAAACTGCTGGCAACAAAAGTGAGTACACCCCAAAGTGAAAATGTCCAAATCTGGCTCATAGTGTCAATATTTTGTGTGGCCACCATAATTTTCCAGCACTGACTTAACTCTGTTGGGCATGGAGTTCAACAGAGCTTCACAGGTTGCCACTGGAGTCCTCTTCCGCTCCATGACGACATCACAGAAGGGGTGGACATTAGCAACCTTGCCCTCCTCCACCTTCCATTTGAGGATGCCCCACAGATGCTCAATAGGGTTTAAGTCTGGAGACATGCTTGGCCAGTCCATCACCTTTGCCCTCAGCTTCTTTAGAAAGGCAGTGGTCGTCTTGGAGGTGAATTTGGGGTCATTATTATGTTGGAATACTGCCCTATGGCCCAGTCTCTGAAGGGAGGGGCTCATGGCTCATGCCTCAGTACATGTTGTCATTCATGGCTCCCTCAATGAACTGTAGCTTCCCAGTGCCAGAAGCACCCATGCAGCCCCAGACTATGACACTCCAAAAAACCATGCTTGACTGTAGGCAAGACACACTTGTCTTTGTACTCCTCACCTGGTTGCCACCACAAAAATGTGAGGGGTGTACTCACTTTTGTGAGATACTGTAAGTATTTCAGTTATTTCAATAATGTATTTATCCACCCCCGCTAGACCTATTTATATTTGAGCATGTATACATTTTAAAGACTTTACAGAATCTGGGATTCATAAAAATCCCAAAAAACTTTCATCTGCTTAAGACAGAATTAAATTATCCCTCTGAATCACTTTATTTACCAGTGGCTAGAGGCACCACTTTAAAGACAGTTTATGACAGAATAGGGAATAGCTTTCCATACATCATGAAATATGTCATCGTTCCAAGTGACTGCTCCAATTGGAAACTAGTAAATTATTTTTTTGCAATTTACTTCACAGAAAAGATTATCTACCATGGGTAGTTGCATATAAGCCACCCACTAAGAAGGTTCTATGGAGCCTTCACTGGTCAATTTTCATGCTTCTCTTGCAAACTCTGTTCCCTTGTGAAGAAGGGACCCCCTACCATTCCATAGAGCAGACCTCAGACAAAAGAAAAATAATATTTTCTACCAATCATAAAAGAAGAGATAATATCATAGAAACATAGAAAAGTGACGGCAGAAAAAGACTGAGTAGTCCATCGAGTCTGCCCCTTTTCATTTTTTTATTTATTTATTTTTAATTTTTTTTTTTTTAATCTTTTTTTTTTTTTTTTACATTAACCTTGTGGTCTCACTATAGATTTATGTTTATCCCAAGCATGTTTGAAGCCATTTACTATTGACTGTCTCACAACCTCTGTTGGTAGTTTATTCCAATCATCAACCACCCTTTCAGTAAGATAATACTTTGTAAGATTAGTTTTGAACTTCCCCCCAGTTAGTTGGAGGTCATGTTCTTAATTTTGGTTTCATATTGAAAAGACTGCCCTCCTGAACCTTATTCACCCCCTTGATGTATTTAAAGGTTTCAATCATGTCTCCCCTCTCCCTTCTTTCCTCCAGACTGTACATATTAAGTTCCTGAAGTCACTCTTGATAAGTTTTATCCCCCAGACCTTTCACCATTTTTGTTACCCGTCTCTGAACTCGTTCTATCTTATCAATATCTTTTTGTAAGTGTGGTCTCCAGAACTGGACACAGTATTCTAAGTGAGGTCTCACTAAAGATCTATATAGAGGAATCAGAACCTCTTTCCTCCTGCTGGTGATCCCTCTACTGATACATCCCAGAATTCTATTTGCTTTTCCCACTGCCTGGTCACACTGTTTGCTCATTTTGCAATCATCTGACATAAGCACCCCCAAATCTTTTTCTTCTGTAGTGCTGGCTAACACTGTGCCCCCAATGCTGTACTCTCTAAGCGGATTCTTTTTCCCTAGATGCATTATTTTACATTTAGAAATATTGAACTGCAGTCTCCACTGCTTTGACCAATCTTCCAGCAATGCCAAATCATGTTCCATGTTACAGACACCTCCAGGGATATCAACCCTATTACACACCTTTATATCATCAGCAAAGAGACATACCTTGCCCAACAAACCTTTAGTTATATCACTTAAATATAGGTTAAATAGAACAGGACCCAGTACAGAGCCTTGTGGTACCCCACTAGTGACTGGTCTCTGTTCTGAGTGAACCCCATTTACAACCACACTCTGGGATCTATCCTTTAACCAACTGAATATCCACTGAACCACCCAAGGGTTAAGTCCCAGCTTGTACAACTTTTGCATCAGATTATTATGTGGAACTGTATCAAATGCCTTGCTGAAATCAAGATATGCTATGTCCACAGCACCACCCTCGTCCAAAACACTGGTAATATAGTCAAAGAATTCAATCAGATTTGTCTGGCACGATCTGCCCTCAGTAAAGCCATGTTGCTTTGGGTCCAGCAAGCTGTGTATTTTTAGGTGATCAATGATACTTCTTTTGAGAAGAGATTCCATTACCTTGCTTTATTAAGCTTTAACCGCGCCAGTTCCTCAGCTACCTCTGTCTCCAGAAATCCCAAATTCCCCAACTTGTTATCATTAGTGCAGTCTGTTGCTGAGAAGACTGAACAAAAGTAATTGTTTAAATGGTTTGCTACATCCTGGTTTCCCTCAACATATGTGTTGTGCCCAGTTTTCATTTTAGTGATCCCATTGTAATTTTTCCTTCTATCACTAATATACCTAAAAAAAGTTTTATCTCCTTCCTTAATATACTTAGCAATTTCCTCCTCTTTCTGTGCTTTTGCAGCACCGATAATGTGTTTGGCCTCCTTTTGTCTATTTTTATACTCCTCTCTGTCAGCAGCACCTCCTGTTTCCTTGAATCTTCTATATGCCATTTTTTCCCTTTACTATCCTACTTACCTCTTTGGTGAACCATATTGTTTTTTTCTTCCATTTATTCTTACTAACTTGCCTGACATATAACATAGTTGCCTCCAAGATGGTAGACTTTAATAATGCCCACTGATTTCTTACTCCTGTCATTTTACTCCAACCTTTCAGTTCATTTTTTAGAAATGTCCCCATTTCAGCAAAATTTGTCCTTTTAAAATCTAAAACTTTTGTTTTTGTATATGATTTTTCAGTTCTTGTTTTAATTTCAAACCAGAGACATTGGTGATTCTCCCCCACCTCAACATCAGACCGTTGATCCCCATTTGTCAATACTAGGTCAAGAATATAATTACCTCGGGTTGGGATTTTTACTAACTGTTTTAGAGAAATCCCATTGAGTGCTTCCATTACATCCCTGCCCCTGCTTGTAATAGCAGTTTGAGAATTCCAGTTAACGTCAGGCATGTTGAAGTCACCCATAATCAAAACCTCTCCCTTCATTGCCATTTGAGTTATCTCATCAATCAACAAGTTATCATAATCTTCACTCTGTCCCAGTCATTTGAATCCTTGAACCATGTCTCTGTAATTGCAACAAGATCCAAGTTGTCCCTAGACATAAGAGCTGTCAGTTCACAAAGCTTGTTGCCTAAACTAAGGGCATTAGTGCACATGACATGACAAACACAACTTTCAACTGCTTTCTTTTTATTAACAGAAACTTCAAATGAAGTGACCACCTCATCAGCCCAGTCATTACCAACATGAATGCTCACATTTGTTTCAACCTGCTGGGGAAAGAAACGCTCCTCAACAATTACATCTCTGCCCCCATTTCTCAGTTTAAATGCATGTCCAAAAAGTTGCTAAATTCCATACCAGGAAGCTCAGTGCCCTTGTGTGAGGGATGCAGAAGGGCACTGAGCTTTCATATCATTGCTTCCAGGTAGACTGACCACAGTCAGAAACTGCAGATTACAATACTAAAGGTAAGGTCAATTTTTACACAGAATTTTCACCGCTGCTGAAGATTCCAAGAGAACTGTGACATGAGAGCAGAAACAATGAAAAACTTACACTAGCCTATGTATCATTTGTTTGTGCAGCCTATTGCATTAGGGTGTGCACCCCAAAGTCCAAACACACATGCCTTTCTCTGCAGCCTCAGCTGCACTGGACAGTGAATGAATGCAAAGTGCTCTGTGCTAAGTGGCTTCCTTTTCATTCACAAACAGTTTACTATGCTTCAGTTATGAATGAACACAGTGTGTGAGTGTGTTCACTGTTTTCATTTAGAAAAGGAAGGCTCCAGTAAATTATATATTTACTAGTCCCTTCCCCCTCTCTCCATCCTGAAACAACCCCAACAGCAACGGGGGAAAGAAGAGGAGGGAAGCTAGCAGCACTGCAGTGTTGGGGGCCAACATGAGAGGAAGCCTGGGCAGTAGTGGGAATCAGCACTGCGCATAGTAATTAAGGTGTACCCAAGCACACCTGCCACACCCCTGCTCACACCTATGCTCTGTACATAAACACTGTTAGATGAGATAATATGAGGAATTTTATAAGTTACATCAAATCTCATCTGACTTCACAGATAAAGTTTGAATGATGCAGTATTGATACAGTAGTGTAAAAGTGGGGCTATCCTGTGTAGGAATTGTTATTAAAATGATGGATTTTGACCAGGCTTTGTGATTTGTTTCTTTCATTCTTGACGTGACAATTAAAGTATTTTTATTATTGTGTGCTTTATAATAAGAAGCCCAGCCCACACATTTACAGTATGTTATATGGTTATTTCCTTAGAGTACTGTGATGCTTGTAAGGACTCCTGCACCAATCAGATGCCAGATGTTATTTGTTCTGTGTAGGTTATAAAATAAAATAAGGCATGTGACTTGTTTACTGACATTTTATTTTAAACCTTTTTTATACAAAAAGAAAAGAGTCTCCCCACTCTACATTAAAGTTCTTAATATTTACCTTAACCCTCCAGCGTAATTCTGTTTCTCGAATACAGTGATATCAGAGTATCCAAGCCGGGCTAGGAAGGAGGCACAGCTGATGCTTGCAGGCCCAGCACCAATAAGAGCAATCCTTGTCTTGTATGATGCTGGCATATCCTCAACAGGAGGGAGCATAGGATTTTTTATCTGAGGGATCTTCATGGTTTTAAAAATCTAAAAAAAAAGTAAAAAGAAAACATATTAAATCCTTTCATCACTATCCAGATTTTGGAACACAGATGCCACTGTGTTTATATATCCCTTAATAATCACACTCTAATGTGTGAGCAGCTGGGGTTACCCTCATCACTGTGTTATTATGTCTTATATACCACCTGTGAACTTTTAAATGCTTTAAAAAGTCATCACTTTAGACATGCAGATAACATAACTAGATAACTTATTCTTACCCTTATGTGATTTGACATAATGCTTTCCAGTACAGTACATGTCATTTTACAGAAAAAAATCTTTCATCTCACTTGTTTGCGGTTGTATCATTTTCATTTCATAACATTTGAAATATTGCAGATTTGTTCTGCAATACCTATGGTCATTTAAACTCAATGTGTAGCAAAACTTTTCATATTTTTTAAACTTTGGTTAGAGTAGGAACAAGAAGTAAGAGAAGATCTCTACACATTACAGAATACAATTTGCAATTGAGACAAAAACATGTGTCTCCACTGGAAGATTTACCTGTACCTCTTGCAATGTCAGAAAAATATTGGATTTCCCATCTAAAGTTCACCAGGACAAATAGAGGCCTGGTGCTAACAAAAGGGGCCTCAGGCAGCATTTCAAACTTCTAAAAATGGTATAGGTGGAGTACTGGACCCCATAATAAAATTCTTAAAAAAACAAAAATGGAGATGGCTTTGTACAAATTGATGGACAAAGGTGGGTCTTCCTGGAGTAAGCTGTGTATATAGTAAAAAGACTGTCAGATCTAAGTTAAGAGTTCAGTTACAGTACCTTGAAAAAGTATTCATACCCCTTGATTTTTTTCCACATTTTGTTATGTTATAACCAAAAACTTAAATGTATTTTATCGGGATTTTATGTGATAGACCAAAACAAAGTGGCGCATAATTGTGAAGTGGAAGGAAAATGATAAATGGTTTTCAAAATTGTTTACAAATAAATATCTGAAAAGGGTGGCATGTATTTGTATTTAGCCCCCTTTACTCTGATACCCCTAACTAAAATCCAGTGGAACCAATTACCTTTAGAAGTCACCTAATTAGTAAATAGAGTCCACCTACATAGTGAGTCAGGTTGAAAAGACAGAAGTCCACCTAGTTCATAAAAAAAAAAAAATCATACAATCCCATATACACAATCCTATACCCAGAGTGGGTCCAGAGGAAGATGAAAAGCCCAGGGGGTGTGGCCAGCAGCGGAGGAAGATGGTCGCAGACATCAGAGCTCCGCTCTTCCAGGAGAAGAATATAGCCTGTTGATGCAATTTTCCCCACCGTGCACAACATCGATCTCACAGCAGCACATCAGAGACTTTATCCCTGCCAAAGAGAGGCAGCGGCAGCCTCCTACCCCGCCTGAAAGACGGAGAAAGCGGAGAGCGGACCGGGCCACAAGGCGCAGGAGACAAGCCCGGGTAAGCCAATCCACCCTCATCCCGGCACACAGATCAAGAGCAAGCCCATATATCATCACCCCTGGACTGCCTTACTCAATATACCCTGCAATATTATTTTCTGGGAACCTCCAGAGTCCGGGATCATCCTGAGGAGACCCTATAACTAGGCCTTCAGAAGTGGACCGGGTGCCATATTGAGGCCTACCCCTGCATCTCCCCCAGCCACTCCGCTCCTGCGTCCGCTTACTATAAAGGACCCTAGCACCGCTCTCGTTCTCTCCAGGGACACCTGTCACCCTGCCCCGGTCTTTAGTGGGTTTTTGTGCCTTCAACACAGTCAGAACATAAACGGGGCCTAGCAGTAGCCGCGAAGCCGAGGACTAAATTTCAGAGGTCCCCCACAGACTTCCACAGATGCGGCACAGACCAACAGGGTGGGACCTCCCAACAACTTTCTGAGGTGCAAATACATCCAAGACTATCCTCCAACAAACTGTCTAACTTTGAAATACTCATTGTGAGCTAACAACTTAGACAGTCTTCACCTTCCACCTCATTCCCATACACAACTTATTCTTCTCTCTGTCTCTCACCCCAGCCAAGGATGGCTGCCTAATTTAAACACTCCTGTGGATAGGAGCTTCATATTCCTCTCACAAGGGACTCATTATTTGGCAAATCAATTCAAAAAGATGGGGAAAAATGAGCAAAACTCTCAGCAAGCCCGCAAGGACTCTATTCCCCAAACATCGGGCAATATCCCAGCAATGTTCAGGATGGCGGGGGGTGAGAACCGCGCAAACTCGGAGATGGAATGCGAGAATGCCACCGGCACAACCTCAGCCCGCACAATTACCCCCCCACCAATTTCTCCGAACCAACCACTAAACCTCGGGGACCTACACGCCGTAGCGGCAGATATAAAAGCCACTCTTACTGCTGCAATTTCAGATCTCAAGGTAGACATTCGCGCAGTCTCCACCCGAATTGGAACAGTCAAGCAAACCGCCTCACGCCATGCAGCAGCGATCAGGCAAGTACAAAGATCAACAGATTCCAACCTTTCCCACATCATAGAGATACACAGACATCTCAAAGATCTGGATAACCGTGGCAGACGCCACAATATATGTATTAGGGGTATCCCCGAATCCGTGGAACAACACCAAATTGAACAAACAGTGTCCGGCTTGTTCAATGACCTTCTGGAGAGACCAGCAGACTCCCCTATAGAGATGGAAAGAATCCACAGGGCACTAAGGCCTAAAGGAAGAGACTCTGACCCACCTAGAGACATTATTTGCTGTTTGGTCAACTTTCCACTCAAAGAAGCCATCCTCAGGAAAGCACGTGAGTACAAGATATCAAACAGATATCAAACTCTTCCAAGACCTCTCCAACATCACCCTAAACCACAGAAGAACTCTAAGACCACTGCTGGACCAACTTCGAAGCAGGGGTATTCCTTACAGATGGAAGTTCCCCTTTTGTTTATCAGTTACATGGAGGGGACACTCCTATCTCCGCACCCCGGATGACCTCCAGGCATTTTGCGAAGCCCTAAACATGCCTCTAGTCGAAGTCCCAGAATGGTACAGCTCATTCTCCATTGCAGACAAAAGGATCGAGGTAGCAAGGGACAGCACTCCCAGAGCGCAAAGATATTGAGATAGAAGACGCAGAAACTCTTCAAACTCCCCACCACTTAACCACAACCGCAGAGACGAGAACCATAGAAGCCCAGGAGCTTCCCCTCCCCACAGAAGAGACCGTATCGAAGGCTAAAAAACTCATAAACTCGCAATAAACACAGCTGAGATTGCTCATCTGCTCAATATTTCAACACGAGCATGTTCTCTTGACAAGTTACCATGATACAGTTCACTCTTTACCCTAGGGCTTCCTCCTTCCCCCAAAAAGGGGTATGGCTCTATAGATCACTTCTCACATTAGGGCATCGCCCTAACCAGGGATTCTTGTCATTTAAGACAAACACATACTTCTGGTCATGATACGATGCTCAAAATACCCAAACCACATAAATCTCAAAGGACACTCAAGCCCTTCCTAATTAGACCAAGACTTACAGTATTAACACTCATAAGCCTCTGCCCTAATAGATCTATGACAAGTTTGTTTGAACTCTAAAGGGATAGAATACTTCTTTTGGTAGAGTGTCTCCAATCTCAAAAAAGTTATATGTATCCCCTACTTAATTTTCTAGTGAGACTGTCCTTCCGCCCGGGTAAACTACATCCAAATGTTTTACAGTTATTTGTATTTTTTCTTAACATTTGTTCTTTCTATAGCAGTCAGACAGCTCTATGGACTCTTCCTATGATACAACAGAGAATGTAACAAAGAGTTGTTTAACCTTTTGCTCACACAATGTATTTTCTACAGTTGAGATGTTTTGTAATTGTTTCATGTCTCTGGGCTCCCGGCGGGGCTGCGGGGCTCCGAGGGCTGCCTCGGGGGGTCCTGGGGGTCCTGGGGCACCCACGTCGGACTCCCCCTACCTTACGGTAATGCATCAAGCACTAAGCCCTAAAAATCCCGGGTAACACTGGGATTACGGAAAAATTCAACATCCCCCTGATTCGCTGGTTCACCCCTCATACCCCAACTTTACTTCCCGGTTTTAAAAATCAGCCCTGCCTCTCATATCAATGAAAAATAGTCCTGCTAAAGTTAGGCTCCCTATCGAAGAAATAATAATCACCTCTTATCAACCAACCCCATATACATGCAAAATAACAATAAACCCCACCAAAAAAATAAATAAAAGGGATAAAACGGGACTCCTGATATACTCCCTAAATACCCAATAGGGAAGCACACCTCTCTCCCCAACATCCCTCTACCCGTACAGACTTGCCCCTCTAACCACATGTGAATACCCGTAGTCCCCCAGTACACATTTTTTAACCCAGCTCCAAATCCACAGGTATGCTTCCAGAAACCTCCGCCACTTGACTTATCCCCCAAACAGAGAGTTATCTACCTCTCTCTTGACCCTACTGGACTTCCTTCCCCTTCTCCTATCTAAGGAGGATTAGCAGGCCTATACCCTCCTCCGGAAAAAACTGTTTTCTGTATCACTTCAAATCCCCCCCTTCTTCTTCACATTATTTTTTGACCCCCTCATAGTCTCTCCTCGCTGCTTTCCCTTTCCTGTCGACCTCTTCTTCTCTTTTTCTCCTCTCCCTTTCTCTATTTGTGTTCTTTTTATTTCTCTTGCCCGGCCTCCTCCCTTGGTCGCCATCTCCACTCACCAACCCAGCCCACCAAAGATCTCTCAACAGTGACCTCCAAACAAATTTACATATAATCATGCCTCAACCTAATACTCAAAACCTCCCTACCAAGTTGAGAATAGTGTCCATCAATGCCAAGGGACTCAACATCCTGGAAAAGCGCTCTCTTATACTTAGAGAAGGACACAAACTGAAAGCTGACATACTCTTAATACAGGAGACTCACTTTCAGTCAAACAAGATTCCAAAGCTAAAAGATGACAGATTCACCTCTGGATACCACTCATCCAACATGACCTCTAAAACGAAAGGCGTATCTATCCTAATTTCTAAACACACCCCCTTTAAAGTGCAGGACTCCCTCTTAGACCAGGAGGGAAGATTTGTACTCCTGAAGGGCACATTGAAAGGACACCCCATTACAGTAGCCAATATCTACACTCCCAACACCAAACTGGTCCCCTTTTTCTGCCAAATAAGCAATACTCTCCTAGAGTTCAGATCTGGTATATTAATCCTAGGAGGGGATTTTAATGTCCCGCTTGACCCACTCCTAGATACCTCATCAGGTACCTCTGCCCTTCCATACAGGGCGCTAAAACAAATTAAACTGCAGTTGCACAATCTTCTGCTACATGATACATGGAGAACAATTAACCCACAAATGGAGGACTATACATACTTCTCCCCGATTCACCAGAAGTATTCCAGAATCGACTATATATTTATAACTCAACAAGATCTACCTTACCTACACAAGGCCACAATAGAACCGATGACATTTTCGGATCCTCACCCTATAACGACAGAACTAGTTTTCCCAGAAAAAACACTTAAAACAAAAACTTGGAGACTCAACCCATCCACACTCAAAGAACCTAAAGACAGAGAAGACATTATATCCTACTTAAGAAATTACTTTTTAGAAAACGATTTACAAGAAAGCCCCAAGCTATATATATGGGAGGCTCATAAATGTGTGGTTCGAGGAGAACTACTCAAAATAGCTGCTAGAATTAAAAAAAGACAACAAGCAAAGATTTCAACTCTCCTAACCAAAATCCGCTCACTAGAATCTGCCCATAAATTAAGCCTAGCCTCAGCAACACTTCAAGAACTTATGAATACTAGAAAACTCCTAGTAGAGTAACTTAATCTTCTCACCAAAAGACAATACATTCTCAGACACAAAATCTTTTATGAACAAGGGAACAAGTGTGGAAGGCTCTTAGCCAAGGCGGTACAAAAGAAAAAAAGTAGCGACACCATCCACCATATTAAAGACAGCCAAGATAAGATTCACTCCTCCAATGAAAAAACTGTACATCAATTTGAAGAATACTACAAAACACTATATAATATTCCCCCAAACCAGACATATGCCTCTAACCCCACAAAGAAAGCCCAAGACATACAAGCTTTTCTATCCAGACATGGCCTCTCACCTTTAACTACAGACCAAATAAACAAACTAAAAACACCCATATCTGAACTCGATTTTGATAAAGCTGTTAAAAGATTTGAAAGTAGGCAAAGCCCCAGGCCCGGACGGGCTACCCCTCCAATATTATAAGTCTTTTAAAGAGATCCTCACTCCTTTTTTTCTCTCCGCCTTTCGCTCACTTGACTCTCATAAACATCCCCCTTCACATCTTTTAGAAGCACATATCGCAGTTATACCTAAAGATGGGAAAGACCCAGCCCTGGTGACCAACTATCGACCCATCTCGCTCATCAATGTAGATGTCAGAATATTTGCAAAAATCTTGGCCAATCGCTTGCCCCACTTCTTCCTTCTCTTATCTCTCTAGACCAAGTAGGTTTCATCCCCGGCAGAGAGGGAAGAGACAATACAATTAAGGCTCTGAACATACACTACTGGATGAGCAGAGAGAGGGAGAGGAGACAGGGATTCTTCTTGTCTTT
Source organism: Glandirana rugosa (assembly GCA_018402905.1). Taxonomy (NCBI): domain Eukaryota; kingdom Metazoa; phylum Chordata; class Amphibia; order Anura; family Ranidae; genus Glandirana; species Glandirana rugosa. Next base: position 477,173 of record BLSH010333295.1, on the reverse strand, counting down.
AGATGCCGAGAAGGCGTTCGACAGAGTGGCCTGGGATTATATACAAGCAGTACTCCAAAACATGGGAATACCTAAAATAATGCTATCATTAGAGTTGAGCGAACCCGGACTGCAAAGTTTGGGTCCGTACCGAACTTTGGGGTGTCCGGGACCCGGACCCGGACCCAGACTTTTCAAAAAAAGTCCGGGTTCGGGTCCGGGGTTCTGGTAATTTTAATGAAAAACCGGTGAGACAGCTTGCGGAAGAGCCGTAGATTTCTGTTCTTCTTAGGGACAGAGGAGAGGGAGAGAGACGAGTAGGTCATCACATACAAGTCTCGGAATTAACATAACAGAGAAGGGAGAGACGGCCCCTACTTTGGATGAACCAGATCTCTCTATTCTCTTCCTTCTTCACCCCGTTCGCTAACCGGTTCTAAAAACGTTTATAAGACTGTAGATGTAACTACTCGCTCTACCCAGCTATCAACCAGTGGTCCCGACCCAGAAAGGGTAGAAATCCATATTGACGCTATACACGAAGATTTTCTACACTTCCCCCTACAAATACTCTCAGTTCAC